>CAWUFW010022317.1:0-98441 GCA_963921515.1 Calotriton arnoldi | reverse complement strand
GGTTGAAGGTATTGCTAGCGCTTGAGCAAATCAAACACTCACCCCCAGTCAACTGATCTGGGTTTAATCCATCATCATTCTTTAGCTTACTCCACCACCCCAGTACAGACTTGGCCATATGCAAATCAGTCTGACCCTGTGCCTCATGGGAATAGTCCAGCCCAAACTGCCAAGCCATGTCTTCCCTGGACCGGAAACAAGCATCCTGGGACCGGTTTCTGGCTATTCAGCCGTCATCAGCCAGGCTAGCTTGAAACCAGTGGCAAAGTGAGCAAGGGACCCACGTCTGGGCATACCCTGCCAACTTAGGGCGAACAAAGCGATACAAAAGGGGATGATGGACGGAGCGCTTGAGCAAATCAATCACTCACCCCCAGTCAACTGATCTGGGTTTAATCCATCATCATTCTTTAGCTCACTCCACCACCCCAGTTCAGACTTGGCCATATGCAAATCAGTCTGACCCTGTGCCTCATGGGAACAGTCCAGCCCAAACTGCCAAGCCATGTCTTCCCTGGACCGGAAACAAGCATCCTGGGACCGGTTTCTGGCTATTCAGCCGTCATCAGCCAGGCTAGCTTGAATCCAGTGGCAAAGTGAGCAAGTGACGCACGTCTGGGCATACCCTGCCAACTTAGGGCGAACAAAGCGATACAAAAGGGGATGATGGATGGAGCGCTTGAGCAAATCAAACACTCACCCCCAGTCAACTGATCTGGGTTTAATCCATCATCATTCTTTAGCTCACTCCACCACCCCAGTTCAGACTTGGCCATATGCAAATCAGTCTGACCCTGTGCCTCATGGGAACAGTCCAGCCCAAACTGCCAAGCCATGTCTTCCCTGGACCGGAAACAAGCATCCTGGGACCGGTTTCTGGCTATTCAGCCGTCATCAGCCAGGCTAGCTTGAATCCAGTGGCAAAGTGAGCAAGGGACCCACGTCTGGGCATACCCTGCCAACTTAGGGTGAACAAAGCGATACAAAAGGGATGATGGATGGAGCGCTGGAGCAAATCAAACACTCACCCCCAGTCAACTGATCTGGGTTTAATCCATCATCATTCTTTAGCTCACTCCACCACCCCAGTTCAGACTTGGCCATATGCAAATCAGTCTGACCCTGTGCCTCATGGGAACAGTCCAGCCCAAACTGCCAAGCCATGTCTTCCCTGGACCGGAAACAAGCATCCTGGGATCGGTTTCTGGCTATTCAGCAGTCATAAGCCAGGCTAGCTTGAATCCAGTGGCAAAGTGAGCAAGGGACCCATGTCTGGGCATACCCTGCCAACTTAGGGCGAACAAAGCGATACAAAAGGGGATGATGGACGGAGCGCTTGAGCAAATCAAACACTCACCCCCAGTCAACTGATCTGGGTTTAATCCATCATCATTCTTTAGCTCACTCCACCACCCCAGTTCAGACTTGGCCATATGCAAATCAGTCTGACCCTGTGCCTCATGGGAACAGTCCAGCCCAAACTGCCAAGCCATGTCTTCCCTGGACCGGAAACAAGCATCCTGGGACCGGTTTCTGGCTATTCAGCCGTCATCAGCCAGGCTAGCTTGAATCCAGTGGCAAAGTGAGCAAGGGACCCACGTCTGGGCATACCCTGCCAACTTAGGGCGAACAAAGCGATACAAAAGGGGATGATGGACGGAGCGCTGGAGCAAATCAAACACTCACCCCCAGTCAACTGATCTGGGTTTAATCCATCATCATTCTTTAGCTCACTCCACCACCCCAGTTCAGACTTGGCCATATGCAAATCAGTCTGACCCTGTGCCTCATGGGAACAGTCCAGCCCAAACTTCCAAGCCATGTCTTCCCTCGACCGGAAACAAGCATCCTGGGACCGGTTTCTGGCTATTCAGCCGTCATCAGCCAGGCTAGCTTGAATCCAGTGGCAAAGTGAGCAAGGGACCCACGTCTGGGCATACCCTGCCAACTTAGGGCGAACAAAGCGATATAAAAGGGGATGATGGACGGAGCACTGGAGCAAATCAAACACTCACCCCCAGTCAACTGATCTGGGTTTAATCCATCATCATTCATTAGCTCACTCCACCACCCCAGTTCAGACTTGGCCATATGCAAATCAGTCTGACCCTGTGCCTCATGGGAACAGTCCAGCCCAAACTGCCAAGCCATGTCTTCCCTGGACCGGAAACAAGCATCCTGGGACCGGTTTCTGGCTATTCAGCCGTCATAAGCCAGGCTAGCTTGAATCCAGTGGCAAAGTGAGCAAGGGACCCATGTCTGGGCATACCCTGCCAACTTAGGGCGAACAAAGCGATACAAAAGGGGATGATGGACGGAGCGCTTGAGCAAATCAAACACTCACCCCCAGTCAACTGATCTGGGTTTAATACATCATCATTCTTTAGCTCACTCCACCACCCCAGTTCAGACTTGGCCATATGCAAATCAGTCTGACCCTGTGCCTCATGGGAACAGTCCAGCCCAAACTGCCAAGCCATGTCTTCCCTGGACCGGAAACAAGCATCCTGGGACCGGTTTCTGGCTATTCAGCCGTCATCAGCCAGGCTAGCTTGAATCCAGTGGCAAAGCGAGCAAGGGACCCACGTCTGGGCATACCCTGCCAACTTAGGGCGAACAAAGCGATACAAAAGGGGGATGATGGACGGAGCGCTGGAGCAAATCAAACACTCACCCCCAGTCAACTGATCTGGGTTTAATCCATCATCATTCTTTAGCTCACTCCACCACCCCAGTTCAGACTTGGCCATATGCAAATCAGTCTGACCCTGTGCCTCATGGGAACAGTCCAGCCCAAACTGCCAAGCCATGTCTTCCCTGGACCGGAAACAAGCATCCTGGGACCGGTTTCTGGCTATTCAGCCGTCATCAGCCAGGCTAGCTTGAAACCAGTGGCAAAGTGAGCAAGGGACCCACGTCTGGGCATACCCTGCCAACTTAGGGTGAACAAAGCGATACAAAAGGGGATGATGGACGGAGCGCTTGAGCAAATCAATCACTCACCCCCAGTCAACTGATCTGGGTTTAATCCATCATCATTCTTTAGCTCACTCCACCACCCCAGTTCAGACTTGGCCATATGCAAATCAGTCTGACCCTGTGCCTCATGGGAACAGTCCAGCCCAAACTGCCAAGCCATGTCTTCCCTGGACTGGAAACAAGCATCCTGGGACCGGTTTCTGGCTATTCAGCCGTCATCAGCCAGGCTAGCTTGAATCCAGTGGCAAAGTGAGCAAGTGACGCACGTCTGGGCATACCCTGCCAACTTAGGGCGAACAAAGCGATACAAAAGGGGATGATGGATGGAGCGCTTGAGCAAATCAAACACTCACCCCCAGTCAACTGATCTGGGTTTAATCCATCATCATTCTTTAGCTCACTCCACCACCCCAGTTCAGACTTGGCCATATGCAAATCAGTCTGACCCTGTGCCTCATGGGAACAGTCCAGCCCAAACTGCCAAGCCATGTCTTCCCTGGACCGGAAACAAGCTTCCTGGGACCGGTTTCTGGCTATTCAGCCGTCATCAGCCAGGCTAGCTTGAATCCAGTGGCAAAGTGAGCAAGGGACCCACGTCTGGGCATACCCTGCCAACTTAGGGCGAACAAAGCGATACAAAAGGGGATGATGGACGGAGCGCTGGAGCAAATCAAACACTCACCCCCAGTCAACTGATCTGGGTTTAATCCATCATCATTCTTTAGCTCACTCCACCACCCCAGTTCAGACTTGGCCATATGCAAATCAGTCTGACCCTGTGCCTCATGGGAACAGTCCGGCCCAAACTGCCAAGCCATGTCTTCCCTGGACCGGAAACAAGCATCCTGGGACCGGTTTCTGGCTATTCAGCTGTCATAAACCAGGCTAGCTTGAATCCAGTGGCAAAGTGAGCAAGGGACCCATGTCTGGGCATACCCTGCCAACTTAGGGCGAACAAAGCGATACAAAAGGGGATGATGGACGGAGCGCTTGAGCAAATCAAACACTCACCCCCAGTCAACTGATCTGGGTTTAATCCATCATCATTCTTTAGCTTACTCCACCACCCCAGTACAGACTTGGCCATATGCAAATCAGTCTGACCCTGTGCCTCATGGGAACAGTCCAGCCCAAACTGCCAAGCCATGTCTTCCCTGGACCGGAAACAAGCATCCTGGGACCGGTTTCTGGCTATTCAGCCGTCATCAGCCAGGCTAGCTTGAATCCAGTGGCAAAGTGAGCAAGGGACCCACGTCTGGGCATACCCTGCCAACTTAGGGCGAACAAAGCGATACAAAAGGGGATGATGGACGGAGCGCTTGAGCAAATCAAACACTCACCCACAGTCAACTGATCTGGGTTTAATCCATCATCATTCTTTAGCTCACTCCACCACCCCAGTTCAGACTTGGCCATATGGTAATCAGTCTGACCCTGTGCCTCATGGGAACAGTCCAGCCCAAACTGCCAAGCCATGTCTTCCCTGGACCGGAAACAAGCATCCTGGGACCGGTTTCTGGCTATTCAGCCGTCATCAGCCAGGCTTGCTTGAATCCAGTGGCAAAGTGAGCAAGGGACCCACGTCTGGGCATACCCTGCCAACTTAGGGCGAACAAAGCGGTACAAAAGGGGATGATGGACGGAGCGCTGGAGCAAATCAAACACTCACCCCCAGTCAACTGATCTGGGTTTAATCCATCATCATTCTTTAGCTCACTCCACCACCCCAGTTCAGACTTGGCCATATGCAAATCAGTCTGACCCTGTGCCTCATGGGAACAGTCCAGCCCAAACTGCCAAGCCATGTCTTCCCTGGACCGGAAACAAGCATCCTGGGACAGGTTTCTGGCTATTCAGCCGTCATCAGCCAGGCTAGCTTGAATCCAGTGGCAAAGTGAGCAAGGGACCCACGTCTGGGCATACCCTGCCAACTTAGGGCGAACACAGCGATACAAAAGGGGATGATGGACGGAGCGCTTGAGCAAATCAAACACTCACCCCCAGTCAACTGATCTGGGTTTAATCTGTTCCCATGAGGCACAGGGTCAGACTGATTTACATATGGCCATGTCTGAACTGGGGTGGTGGAGTGAGCTAAAGAATGATGATGGATTAAACCCAGATCAGTTGACTGGGGGTGAGTGTTTGATTTGCTCTAGCGCTCCGTCCATCATCCCCTTTGGTATCGCTTTGTTCGCCCTAAGTTGGCAGGGTATGCCCAGACGTGGGTCCCTTGCTCACTTTGCCACTGGATTCAAGATAGCCTTACTGATGAGGGTTTTGAACCCGAAACCGGTCCCAGGATGCTTGTTTCCGGTCCAGGGAAGACATGGCTTGGCAGTTCGGGCTGGACTGTTCCCATGAGGCACAGGGTCAGACTGATTTGCATATGGCCATGTCTGAACTGGGGTGGTGGAGTGAGCTAAAGAATGATGATGGATTAAACCCAGATCAGTTGACTGGGGGTGAGTGTTTGATTTGCTCTAGCGCTCTGTCCATCATCCCTTTGGTATCGCTTGTTCGCCCTAAGTTGGCAGGGTATGCCCAGACGTGGGTCCCTTGCTCACTTTGCCACTGGATTCAAGATAGCCTGGCTGATGAGGGTTTTGAACCCGAAACCGGTCCCAGGATGCTTGTTTCCGGTCCAGGAAGACATGGCTTGGCAGTTCGGGCTGGACTGTTCCCATGAGGCACAGGGTCAGACTGATTTGCATATGGCCATGTCTGAACTGGGGTGGTGGAGTGAGCTAAAGAATGATGATGGATTAAACCCAGATCAGTTGACTGGGGGTGAGTGTTTGATTTGCTCTAGTGCTCCGTCCATCATCCCCTTTGGTATCGTATTTGGTTCACTGTCAGACCCTAGTACAGTGCACTGGTTGTGCCCAGGGCTTGTGACTCAAATGCTGCTGGTGGGCTTGCAGCACTGGTTGTGCCACCCACAGAAGCAGCCTGTAAAGTGTGTCTCAGGCCTGCCATTGCAGAGCCTGCGTGCAGTCTGGTACTGACATGTTGACTGGGTAAGTGCACCCACTTACCAGTCCCCAAACCTTCCCTTTCCTGCATATTAGTCACCCCTAAGGTAGGCCCTAGGGCAGGGTGCATTGTATGTGTAAGGTAGGACATGCCCTGGTGTGTGTGGCATGTCCTAATAGTGAATTACAGCCATTTTCGTTTTTTCACTATTGCAAGGCTACTTGTTCTCCATAGGCCAGAATGGGCAGTTTGATTATAACACCTTATAATCCTAACTGACACAGGGAACATGATAGAAAAACAAATTTAGTATGCCTGAACTCAGAATGACAAAATCAAGGGTGGGTGTAGTTGGCAGAGTATTACTATACAAAATCTCTGTGAACTCCGCAACTACGCTCAGCTTTCCCACTTAATTAACAGAGACCTCATATACTTTAGATAAAGTAACAAGTATCTCTGTCTTTACATGCTAAAATGCATACAGTTATTTATCAAAAGTGAAAATGAAAACTTAGCAAGCAGTGAGAGAGGTGATGATTTTGAGATCCTCCCTAACCTAGGGAGAAAACCAAGCAGATGCCTTGAAAACAAAGAGCACATCTTGCTGAACGATTCGGTGGTGGTCCCATCCTCTTAGGACCACCCCAAGCACAGTTATGGTCAAAAATACAATCCCAACCAAAGGCCCTGCAAAGCATTATGGGACGAGATTAGCAGTGGGCAGTGAATATTATAGTATCCAATATATCAAAATAATTCTACAAAGAGCTGCAGTTCAACTCGTCGTTACTAGGTGTCCCTCACGAGTCAAATGCAAAAGCATTGAAATTATTACATCAAGCTGCAGTTCCACTAGTCGTTACTAGATGTCCCTCACGAGTCAAATGCAAAAGCATTGAAACCCTTTCATGAAGCTGCAGTTCCACTAGTCGTTACTAGGTGTTCTCACGAGTCAAATGCAAAAGCATTGAAACCCTGAGCTGAGAGCTAATACTATAAATTCTACAAAGAGCTGAACTGCAGCTTCCCCTTTTGTATCGCTTTGTTCGCCCTAAGTTGGCGGGGGTATGCCCAGACGTGGGTCCCTTGCTCACTTTGCCACTGGATTCAAGCAAGCCTGGCTGATGACGGCTGAAATGCCAGAAACCGGTCCTAGGATGCTTGTTTCCGGTCCAGGGAAGACATGGCTTGGCAGTTCGGGCTGGACTGTTCCCATGAGGCACAGGGTCAGACTGATTTGCATATGGCCATGTCTGAACTGGGGTGGTGGAGTGAGCTAAAGAATGATGATGGATTAAACCCAGATCAGTTGACTGGGGGTGAGTGTTTGATTGGCTCAAACGTTCCGTCCATCATCCCCTTTTGTATCGCTTTGTTCGCCCTAAGTTGGCGGGGGTATGCCCAGACGTGGGTCCCTTGCTCACTTTGCCACTGGATTCAAGCAAGCCTGGCTGATGACGGCTGAAATGCCAGAAACCGGTCCTAGGATGCTTGTTTCCGGTCCAGGGAAGACATGGCTTGGCAGTTCGGGCTGGACTGTTCCCATGAGGCACAGGGTCAGACTGATTTGCATATGGCCATGTCTGAACTGGGGTGGTGGAGTGAGCTAAAGAATGATGATGGATTAAACCCAGATCAGTTGACTGGGGGTGAGTGTTTGATTGGCTCAAACGTTCCGTCCATCATCCCCTTTTGTATCGCTTTGTTCGCCCTAAGTTGGCGGGGGTATGCCCAGACGTGGGTCCCTTGCTCACTTTGCCACTGGATTCAAGCAAGCCTGGCTGATGACGGCTGAAATGCCAGAAACCGGTCCTAGGATGCTTGTTTCCGGTCCAGGGAAGACATGGCTTGGCAGTTCGGGCTGGACTGTTCCCATGAGGCACAGGGTCAGACTGATTTGCATATGGCCATGTCTGAACTGGGGTGGTGGAGTGAGCTAAAGAATGATGATGGATTAAACCCAGATCAGTTGACTGGGGGTGAGTGTTTGATTGGCTCAAACGTTCCGTCCATCATCCCCTTTGTATCGCTTTGTTCGCCCCTAAGTTGGCGGGGGTATGCCCAGACGTGGGTCCCTTGCTCACTTTGCCACTGGATTCAAGCAAGCCTGGCTGATGACAGCTGAAATGCCAGAAACCGGTCCTAGGATGCTTGTTTCCGGTCCAGGGAAGACATGGCTTGGCAGTTCGGGCTGGACTGTTCCCATGAGGCACAGGGTCAGACTGATTTGCATATGGCCATGTCTGAACTGGGGTGGTGGAGTGAGCTAAAGAATGATGATGGATTAAACCCAGATCAGTTGACTGGGGGTGAGTGTTTGATTGGCTCAAACGTTCCGTCCATCATCCCCTTTGTATCATCCCCTTTGTATCGCTTTGTTCGCCCTAAGTTGGCGGGGGTATGCCCAGACGTGGGTCCCTTGCTCACTTTGCCACTGGATTCAAGCAAGCCTGGCTGATGACGGCTGAAATGCCAGAAACCGGTCCTAGGATGCTTGTTTCCGGTCCAGGGAAGACATGGCTTGGCAGTTCGGGCTGGACTGTTCCCATGAGGCACAGGGTCAGACTGATTTGCATATGGCCATGTCTGAACTGGGGTGGTGGAGTGAGCTAAAGAATGATGATGGATTAAACCCAGATCAGTTGACTGGGGGTGAGTGTTTGATTGGCTCAAACGTTCCGTCCATCATCCCCTTTTGTATCGCTTTGTTCGCCCTAAGTTGGCGGGGGTATGCCCAGACGTGGGTCCCTTGCTCACTTTGCCACTGGATTCAAGCAAGCCTGGCTGATGACGGCTGAAATGCCAGAAACCGGTCCTAGGATGCTTGTTTCCGGTCCAGGGAAGACATGGCTTGGCAGTTCGGGCTGGACTGTTCCCATGAGGCACAGGGTCAGACTGATTTGCATATGGCCATGTCTGAACTGGGGTGGTGGAGTGAGCGGGGTGGTGGAGTGAGCTAAAGAATGATGATGGATTAAACCCAGATCAGTTGACTGGGGGTGAGTGTTTGATTGTCTCAAACGTTCCGTCCATCATCCCCTTTTGTATCTCTTTCTGTTCAAGGCATCTGCTTTGTCCTCCCCCTAGGTTAGGGGGGATCCCAAAATCATCACCAGTTCACTTTTGTGAATTTGTTATATGCTTTTTAGCTTGTAAAATTGCTTTATCATAGCATTTGTGGGTGCAGTTTAGTAGCTGATTCTACTACACGGAGGGATGTGTTTTTAATGGAATGTGTAATTATCAATTCTCCGCAAACTCTGGTAGCGGAGCGGAGTTCATTGCCCACCGTTAGATAAAATACATCTTTTAGTGAAGTTGGTTTTAACATTCTGTGTTTGAAAATACCACTTTTAGAAAGTAGGTATTTTCTTGCCTAACTATCCAAGCCTGCCTCTGCTAGGTTGTGTGTTCCATGTCTGGTTTGTGAGTGACAGGGGCTGGGGGATTCCAGGAGACAGGTTGGGTCAGCACAGGGCTGAATAGAGAGATCTCCATGTAGAGTGGTGGGAGGAGTTGCACCTGGGACCTGAATAGGGCTGTGCCTTCCCTCCAAAATGCTGGCTCCACCTCCTGTGGTGCGTCTGATGTCCCTGGCCTACACTGTGAAAGGAAAGAGGGAGTCTTGTCAACAAAGTGCTCCAGGACTGACCAGAACTGGTTTGGACTAGGCAAAGGCCTCTCTGCCTTCAGAGAACAAAGGGAAAATGAGTATAAAAGAGGGGACCCAAATCCCAGAACTTTGGATCACTTTTGGGAAACAAGAAGAACCTTTGCTGAGGAGAGGAACCAGAGAGAGAGACTGCAGGAGGAGACTATCCCTATGCTGTGTGCTGTTTGAGGATTGGCCTGTAGTGGTTGCCTGACTGCCAAAGAAAGGAGAAAGAACTTTGTGCTACTTTCATCAACTTGTAAAGGATCTCCAAGGGCTTGAGAGAGAGCTTGCCTCCTGCTGAAGTCTCAGGGACAACAGACTTCACCCACCAGCTCCCCAAGAGTTCTTTTGAAGTGCCTGCTGTTGTGTTGGGCCTTCTGCGCGACTCACTAAGAAGAAGCGTGTCGCCGCCGCAGCTGCTGTCGTCGCATCGCTGAAGAAGGGTGTCGCCGCTGCCGCTGTCGCTTCGCAGTGCAGAAGCGCCTTGCATCGCCGGAGAAGAGGATCGACGTCGAATCAGACGCCGCCGCATCATCGGAGATGCATGTCGCCGCCGCAGCCGCTGTCGTTGCATCGCTGAAGAAGGGTGTCGCCGCTGCAGCTGTCGCATTGCATCACCGAAGCACCCGCATCACCGGAGAAGAGGATCGACGTCACATCAGACACCGCTGCATCACCGGGAAGCATGTCGCAGAGCCTGTCGCGGCTGAGAAGAATCATTGAGTCGCCGCACGGCCGTCGGGCGTGCACGCATCGTGTCGCATCAAAAAGAAGACCCCATCTTTGTTTCATTGCACCGGATCTTCATCGCATCACGGCGCTGCTGGTCGCATCGCCACGGAAGCGTAGTAAGAAACCGACGCATCACCTCCCCACGCCGAGAAGAACCGACGCATCCCCTACGCATCAGTAGGGACCCGACGCATCACCGTTCTTGCGTGTAAGGAACCGACGCATCATCTTCCCTGCAACACTTTCGTTGCATAGCGTTACGCATCCAAAGGTACATTGAACTCAAAGTGTCGCATTTTACATCTTAAGAGAGCTAAGCTATTTCTACTATTTTTAAGTACAGTATTGTGGATTTTTGTCGTTTGTGGTCTTGTGTTAAGTCTATATAAAAATACTTATTTTTGATATACAACCTGTGTGGTGTCCATCTGTAGTGTTGTCACTATATTACTGTATGTGTTCACAAATGCTTTACACACTGCCTCTGAGATAAGCCTGCCTGCTCGTGCCAAGCTACCAAGGGGGTGAGTAGGGGTTATTTTAGGAGTGTACCCCCTTACCCTGACTAGAAGCAAGGGTCCCTATTTGGTCAAAGGTACCTACCTCTGCCAACTAGAGACCCCCAGTTCTAACAAGAGTCTACCCAGATAAGGCCCAATTATACTGACAATGAGTCAATTTTGCCTTCAAATCGCTCCCCAGACATGTCAATAGCACCCAAGAGTGCCTCAAACTTGCCTTCCATATAAGCCTTATCTCTGCTGCAAGTGCCCTGTTTGATCCCCTCTTGGGGGCACTGGTGGCCCTATCCTCTTTGGTTCATTGCTTGCGCCCCATGATGGCCCCAACAATTAAAAAGAAAGCACCAAAGCCAAATATAGCTGCACACGACTGGCTAGTCATGATCCCAGGCAGACACTCACCAAATGTCTTAAGAAGGGCAATAGATCACCAAAAAGAGTAACACAGGAATACACAGGACCTAACTCAACACAGAGATAGCCAAACCTCCAAGGGCAGTCATGCATGGCAGTGCAGGCAACTACCAGGTTGCAAGCATGCTACACCAAAGGGGGTCCACCTCCCCAAAGTCACACCAGAGGGTCCCAAACACCTCACCGGTCACTGAAGAACCCCTCAATAGCAGGAGGGGAAGCGATGTCCTGTAAACTAAAGAAGTGGTAGCGATATTGCCATCAGGAGCCCCCTCAAGGAGATAGGCGGTAGTGCACATCAGCCCCACAGCCACCCACAGCAGAGTACCAGGATGTCCAATAGAAGGGCTAATGCCAGCAACACTTTCATGCACTAAGGTTCCCGGTGCCCAATGCAGCAAAGGAGGCCAGCAGTGTGTGAAAGTGCCCATCCACGCATTCTGGTTCCGTCAGGGGCAGCACAGTCCTCCATGCAACTCTCCCCCAGGCCCAGGGTGAGAAAATTAAACGAATAAAGGCAAAAGTGAAGCCGCCATGATTAGAGTGGCCACCATCTTGGACAGGGCTGGGAGTGAGGGCTGGAGTGTCACAGAGGCCCGTTCCCCCAGAGGCCCCCACACCGGCAACAAAGGCAGCAGGTAAACAGAAGTCCAGAGCTCTGCTGACACAGAGCTCTACCGCGGCCTCTGTGAACAAAGCAGAGCTGCCATCTTGCAGCCTGCAACAGACTCTGGTATCTGGGGTCGTCTGATTCCCTTCTATCCCATCTCTGCGCCCGACACGGTGACCCGAGACTCCTCGGATCCAGGGTTCCAGTTCCACCCCTTTGACTGAGAGCGGGTGTGGCAAGCACGAGCAGCCGGGGGATCATGGGCAGCGAGGAGCTCGAGCCATCCACATCTCAGGCCATGGCGGTTGGTTCCGCCCCCAATCTATACAATTTCTCTGCCTTGTGCGATGAAATGAAAAAACGTTTTCATCGAAATACGCATGGGCTCTCCTGGGATAGAGTTAATCACCTTATGTCAAGGCACACAAGACCTGTTGTCCTATATCACTATGTTTAATTGACTGGTAGTAGAGACAGCATGACCTGAAGAAAAACATTCTTCCTTATTCTATCAGGGTCTTCATAGTGAGCTCAGGGCTGTTTTAGCCCAGGTGGTTAATCTACCAGAAAGGTGCAAAGAACTCATACTAAGTTAGGTGAGGGAAGGTCAGGTAGTAATGAGCAAGCAGTAGCTCATACCCAGGTAAACCTAGAGGAGATAGAAAACTAGCGTTCTCGAGTCTGAAAGAGATCTCTGCCTCGAGAGATCAGACTAACCGAGAGATCTCCATCTTTTTGGCTGACACACAATAAGAGTCGGTGGCCCATATTAACGTGAAGGTTACTCTGACCCCCTCGGATAGTAGACAAATACAGATAGCATCCCTCATTGATTCTGGAGCCACCAATGATTTTATTGATCAGTCAGTTGCCTGTCAACTAAAGGTACCACGTATCAAATAGGCAGTTCCCGAACCGGTCATGGCAGTTGATGTGATGGCTCTAACCTCCGTACCAGTGCGCTATCACACATAATTCATGGTTGTGATATTGGGGTCTAGTCATAATGAATACACTAAATTCAACCTTATCGATACACCAAGCTTCAAGCTTAGGGATGCCCTGGTTAACCTTACATGATCCAACTGTACATAGGGCTGCACGAACAGTTAACCTTGAATCAGCCTATTGTACTGAACATTGTACCAAACAATTTATAGAGCACAGTGTTGCAGACAATTCTTCTGCACAATGTCTGTCATGTGGTAGCGAGTCCCAAATCAATTGCATTTCCACCTTACCTCTGGAGTATCAAGAGTTTCACAAAGTGTTCAACTTACATGTCAATTGCCTCTGCATCATGAATAAAATTGCAGAATGGACCTAGTACCTGTAGCTAGCAAACCATTTAGCAGAATTTATGGCTTACTGAGCCAGAGAACCAACACCTCCGAAAATACTTGGATGAAAATCTGGCTTCAGGGTTCAAACGCCCATCTCAGTCCCCGCCGTCTTCACCGATTTTCTTCATTCCGAACAAAGGAGGTGAATTATGTACCAGCATTTATTTCAGGGATGTGAATACAATCCCTGTTAAATACCGCTATCCATTACCACTCATACCTATATTACTTGATCAGCTAAAGGGAGCCACAGTCTTTACTAAACTAGACCTAAAGGGAGCCACAGTCTTTACTAAACTAGACCTTAAGGGAACATACCATCTCATGAGAGTCCAAAGGGATGACAATTGGAAGACCGCATTCAGGACCATTCAATCAGGTCATACCCTTTGGACTTTGCAGCGCCCCTGCTGCCATCCAGTATTTTATGGATGACGTCTTACAAGGGTATCTGGATGTCTTTTGTGTTGTATAGATAGATGACATTTTAATGTTTTCAGACACCAGGTAGACACATGTACAACATGCCAAGGCCATGCTCACATGCATTAAAGAGCATCTCCTCCTTGCTAAGTTGGAGACATGTCGGGTGCGTGGCTTAGCCAGCTGCAAGATGGCCGCACTTTGAGTGGGCTCTGCCGGCCAAGCCACTCATCCTCCATAATCCTGCGGACTCGGGGTGCCCTGTCAACCCCCGCACGGTGATCTGTGGTGCCTGCACCCCGGGGAGTGCGAAGATTGTCTCATTTCTGGGCCACTCCACATGAGTGACGAGAGGGGGCCCCCTGCGTGAAGCTGCGGCCTGCGGGGGACTGAGTGGCGGGCCCTGAGGTGGAGCGGCGGCATCGCTACCCGTGCCCGCTGTGGAGACGCTGAACGAGCTGAGCCTGAGATTCCGATTGATCCGGTGAAAATCGCCAAGTAAGTGGGGCAGATGCGGCGGGAGGAGACTGGTGGCAGTGAGGGGGTGCGGGTGCCGTACCGAGGGGCCCGAGGCGGTGTGAGACTGTGGTGGGGTGCCTACCTCCGGGCGGCCGGCGGCGGCCTCTTTTTCACGCTCTCTGGGTCCTGCGACGGGGGCGCTGCATCCGCCTCGCATCTCCGCATCAGCGCGTCTTTCTTGAGCGGCTGCCCCCGCAGCCTAAATCCTGAGGCCTGGCTGAGGGGCCTGTGATAGGCGACGAAGTGAGGAGGCTGAATCGGAGCTGTGTGGCTGCCGTGGCATAGTGCCCTACGCTGGGGAAGGAAGCCGAGTGACCCACTGCATGCACTGGCCACAGTGAGATCCCCCGCTGCGGTGGAACGAGGATTCCGTAATTTCCACCTCTCCTCCCCCATAACACAGAATACAACAGTGCCTGCTGTTGGGTCCAATGGACTGAGCCCCCCGGCGGCGAGTCTGCCTAAATCACGCTGGAACGGCTTGTTTGCGGGCGGCGGACACAAGTTGCTCCTTTGTAAAGGACTGAGTCCTGCCTGATTTCCCCCCCCCACTACCGCTACTGATTCACCGCATTACCCACTGCTGCTCCCTGTGTGCTGGGTGCTATCTGGGAGAGGCGCCTTGTTTCAACATCGATCTGGAGGGACGGTGAACTGTGGCTGGCGGGCGCCTGCTGTGAGGTGTGTGTTCTGCCGCTTCATGGCTCGTGATTGCGGCTTGTCCCATTGTTGGTACTACTCTTGCTGCTGGGGCCCTCCCCATATGTGACATCGGGGTGTCTGCCGGCTACTGGCCACTGACTTCTGCTTTCTTCGCCTTGTGCGCGATCCTGCTTGCCTCCGGGGTACCAGGTGTGCTGTTTGTGGATCCCCCTTTCTACGGTTCTGTGGGCAGCATGGGTAAGGCAGACGCCAAACAGTCTAAACTAACGTTTGAGAATAGAAGGCAGACTCACCAGGAGGAGTCTTCCCTAGAGGCGGGCGAGCAAGATACCCAAACTGAGCCTGGCGCAACGCGGGATGACGACCTGAAGGCACTGCTGCTGGAGGTCAAGGCTAGTATTGGCGGTATCGATTCCAAGCTCGACCAGCTGTCTGCCCGGCTCGACTGGGTGAAGACCAGGGTGGACAAGCAGAAGATGCTCCAAGTGGACAAGGTACTGAAGCTGATCAAAGCCAAAAATGAAGATTTGGAGGCACGCTCTCGTAGGAGCAACCTCCGCATTACGGGCTTACCCGAGTCCTCCAACATCACGAGGATGGAAGATTTTGTTGAAACCTTACTACGCGACCTTTTTGGCGATGTGCTCTCGTCCGTCTTCATTGTGGAGAGGGCGCATAGAACCCTGGGGCTGCGGCCTCCTCCGGGCGCGCCGGCCCGCCCGATAATTGCTAAGCTCCTGAACTACTGTGTCTGCGATGCTGTACTACGCGTGGCGCGCGAAAAAGATGAGATACTACACCAGGGGAACACATTGGCGTTCTATCCGGACTTTACGCTGGCGGTGCAGGCCGCCCGCCATGAGTTCCTCCCAGCCAAGAGAATACTTCAGAAGCAGGATGTTCAATATGCTCTAGTCTACCCTCCAAGCTGAGAATAAAGACAGGAGCACAGACCCAGTTCTTTAATCATCCTAAGGCCGCGCTGGCATTCGTCAAAAAATTGGAAAAGCAGCAGCGGAACGCACCAAATAACTCTGAGTGTGCTGATGGAGGGGAACAAGTGACAATGACTAGTTGAGACGCTTTGCACTGCTTGTACCGTTTGCTGACTAAGCACAATGATGCCTACACTGTGTGCTCACTATGCTGTTTGTAATGGCGTTGGTGTTATGGCACCGGGGTGGGGGTACGCTCACAAGTTCACAATATTTACTTTAACACTGTCCTACACTTAACGTGGCTTGGCCACCCTGTCTTAGATGGGGGAGTACGCTAGGCGGAGCCAGGCCCCCATGGGATAACTCCCTTGTTTGTTTAATGTCAGCAATTAGGAGAAGGGAGGGTGGTTTTTCTCAACCTGATTGGGGGGTTGGTGTGGGAGGGAAGGGAGGGGGGAGGAGTTTTTCGCACGGAATCCAGCACGCTGTTGGTTTGTTTGCTCCCAATGTTGGGGAGACTGAAAAGTTTGTTTTTCTGTTTCAAGGCTTGCAATACAAAAACGGTGTAATTAAGGCTGGAACATTACTGCTGAAATATGGGATGCACTCAGCTGTACCTATGCATGGGTTCCTAGGGCTTCACCCTCGAGGAAAGACTCAGCGCCATATGACCACGTTACAGACGATCTGCAATGGCTAAGATCACTTGCATAACATGGAACGTCCGTGGTCTTAATGACTATCGGAAGTCCAGACTGGTGCACGCTTGTCTTGCGCGAAAGGGGGTGGATATGTGCATACTGCAAGAGACCCACCTGACTGATGCTTCCCTGCCCCGGCTCCGAGCTCGTTGGTGGGGGGAGGCACACTCTGCGGCCTACTCCAATTATAGCAGGGGGGTTTCTGTGCTATTCAGGAGGGGGTTGTGTTGGATCACCACATCAGTGGAAGCTGACAAAGAAGGGAGGTACGTTATTATTGCAGGCAGACTGAAGCAGCGCCCTCTAACGATAGTAGCAGTATACAAGCCCAATCAGGATGATCCACACTTTTTCCCGTTGGTATGGCGTTTGGTTGCGGGTATGCCGCCTGGAGCTGTGGGGGGGGAGATTTCAATATTGTGCCTGACAGTCAGCTTGATCACTCTGGGGCTAGGCAGCATCATCCGCAAGCAGCGGAAGCACTCAAAACTATTATTGCTGATAACTTGTTGGTGGATGTGTGGAGGTGCATGCACGCTGAACAGAGGAGTGGCACCTGTGGCTCTGCGCACCACGGGTCTTGGTCGCGGATTGATTATTGGCTGTTGACGAGGGACGCTGCGACTTGGACGGTGTCCTCTGACCACCTGCCTAGGACGCTTTCCGACCACTCCCCGGTAAGCTTAACTCTAGTAATTCCGCAGGCGCCGCCGCTCGCTTTCACCTGGCGGCTTCCCCCTTCCGCACTGCGTGACACTGCGTTTTGTGCTAAGATCCGTACTGTCATAATAGACTACTTCGCTAACAATAAGGGGTCGGTGGAGTCTCCCTCCATGCTGTGGGAAGCGTTTAAAGTGGTGATCCGTGGTGAGTGTATTGCGAAGCAGGCTGGGGTGCTGTGGGCAATTCGGGGCATGCTCGGAAACCTGGAGGCTGACATCTTGAAATTGGAAAGAGAGCAGGAGACGGACCCCAACCCGGCCACTCTGGCAGGCATTAGAGGGAAAATAACTGAATATATGGAAGAAGCTGAGAGGGAGGTAAAATATTTGGGTAAAGAAACGGCGGCGCGACGATTTGGGGAGGGAGACCGCCCCGGGAAGACTCTGGCGGGCATGTTGCATTAACCGCATGCTGCATCTTACATTACTGCATTGCAAGACGACAGTGGCCATTTGGTCACCTCTCCGGACTCCATACCGGGTGTGATGTCTGCTTTTTATAAAAATCTGTACACGTCTGGAGACACTGCGGGAGATATTGAGCTGCAGGCATACCTGGACACTATTGAGCTCTTGTGGCTTGGTCCGAGTCATAGGGAATACCTCGATGACCCGGTTACCCCAGAAGAGGTTGCGCGGGTCATTTCTGCTCTTCCGGCCGGGAGGGCGCCGGGCCTTGATGGGCTCACCCCCTCCTTTTACAAGGAGTATGCGGACCTACTCGTCCCCCACCTCATAGAAATGTTTCACGAATCATTGGAAGCAGGTGTACTTCCACCGTCGCTGCGCGAGGCGTTAATCGTTACAATTCTGAAGCCGGATAAGCCACCTGAGTCTTGCGACTCGTATCGCCCCCTCTCTCTTATAAATACTGACGCAAACATTTACGCCAAACTCTTGGCTAACCGCCTGCAGCCCCTTATGCCATTGATAGCCCGCCCGGATCAGTCGGGTTTTATCCCGGGGCTTGGGACGTCGCACAATTTGCGTACCATTTTCTCGGTAATGCACTATCTCAGTCCGGACGTGAAGGCGGTGGCGGCGCTACTCGACGCCACTAAGGCGTTCGACACGCTCGAGTGGACCTATATGTTTGCACTGTTGGCATGATTGGGATTTAGCCCTGGCTTCATAAAAAAGATTAGTTTGCTCTATACTTTACCGATGGCTCGGGTGAGTTTTAACGGCCAGATCTCAGATAGCTTTGGGATAACCAGGGGAACCAGACAGGGATGCCCCTTATCCCCACTCCTATTCGCCATAGCCATGGAGCCTTTAGCTGCCAGACTGCGGCAGCACCATGCGAACCGCGGAATTGGATTCCGTATTAGAGGATTGGTGGTGTCGCTCTATGCAGATGACGTCACGCTGTACATTAATGAACCTAGCGTCAACATATCTCCAATGACGCGTGAGGTCATACGATTTGGCGGACACTCTGGAGTGCAGATTAACTGGGGCAAATCTATTCTTTTCCCGCTGACCGACACTACTGCCCCATGCCCCATGGACTACCCCTATAGATGGGCTTCCGAGCCCACAAAATATCTGGGAATCTGGCTCAGTCAGGATGTGAACGAGATCTGGAGTGCAAATTTCGGTCGCGCCGTCAAGGGGTTTGAGTCGAGGGTGCAGGTGTGGATAGGACTGCCGTTATCTTTGGCAGGCCGCATTGCAATAGCAAAGATGATTGTTTTGCCTACGTTTTTATACCTCTTTGTGAATGTCCCGATTCCCCTCACGGTGCACTTCTTTAAAAGATTGCAGTATGGCTTGGTGACATTGGTATGGGCGGGCAGCCAGCCCAGGGTTAGATATGAGACGCTGACTCGTCCCCTGGCGAAGGGTGGTTTGGGCGCTCCCAACTTGCCGGCCTACGCTTTATGTGCGCAAGCTAGCTATCTCCACAACTGGCTGTACCCGGTACCGTTTCAGCTGCATGTGGCAGTGGAACGGGACAGAGTTGCGCCGCTCCCACTCTCGACTGCTGTGTTTGATGCATATAGAGCACCGCGCAATGAAATTGACCCGGTGGAATGTGTGAGATGGGCTTTGGGGGGAGCTGCGAAATCGCGCTGGCCTCTCGGTGCTACATGCTCTGTCGGTCCGCCTGGCCGGGAATCCCCAGTTCCCCCCGTTGCAAGATAAGGGAATGGTTGATAGAGCTTCGGAGCTGGGATTGCACACTGTGGCGGATTTGTTCCCGTCGGGTAGGTTCCTGATCTCGATACCCAGGCCGAAAGTGCGCAGATCGTCGGCACTTGACACTCTACTCTATTACCAGCTACGTGCAAACTGTAGGGCGCTTTTCGACACCTTCCTGGAACAGCCCCCAATTTTTGAGGTGTTGGAATACTTGTACACCACGGCTTCCCTGAAGAGATTGGTCACCAGACTGTACTCCATGGTAATCCTCTCTGATTCATGGGAACCCCCCTCGGCCAGGGTTGCTTGGGAGCGGGAGCTTGGCGTCGAGATCTCGGAAGCGGTGTGGGAGTCCTGCTGCGCTCAGACAGAAAAACTATCCCCTAACTATAAATTACGGTTGATTCATTTTAAGTATTTGAATTTGATGTACCGCACTCCACAACAAATGCACAAGATAGGGCTTTGTGATACCTCTAACTGTGCCCGCTGCGCGGCGCCTGACCCGTCCCTTTTGCACCTTGCTTGGGGGTGCCCGAAGGTGGCCAAATTTTGGTGTGAAGTATGCGACACAATTGGAGCTATAGCGGGATCCCCCCTGACCCCGGACCCGATGACCTGTCTGTTGGGTTATGTTGAAAAGATAGCACTGAAGAGCCTCAGGCTGGTGGCATTTTTGCTTGTGCTGGCTAAGCGCAGGGTATCGATTCACTGGGGGGCGTCGGTTGGCGCCACTGCGGGCTGCGTGGCTGCGAGACGCTGCCTATTGCCAGGAGCAGCTCAGCGCGTATTGGGAGCTCATACCGGAGAGTGTTAGGCCAGTATATATATGGGATCCCTTTGTTGTATTCCTGAGGGAGACTGCTGACCCGGAATTGGTGGCCCCGGCTCTGGCGGCTTAAGTTGGAGTGGCACAGGGGGACTAATGGGATATATTGATGACTATGGGATGGTCTGCTTGCGCTGTTGCAGATGCTGGGGGAGGCGGGTGAGTGCCACTGGAGCAATTAATATGTAAAGGCTGTAAGGAATATAACGTGTGTAGTTGTGCACTGATGTATCCCAGCACCTGAAAATTTTGTTTTATGCTATGGTATGCCTTGATGTTATTGTCGTCTCTTGTTCCTTCTGAAAATTAAAAAAAAAAAGTTGAAGACATGTCAGTTTCACATATCTGCAATTGAGTTCCTGGGATATGTCATCAGCCCTGAGGGAATCAAGATGGACAGATGAAAGTTGTCTGCCATCACTCACTGGAAGGCCCCAACAATTGTGAAATCCTTGCACAGTTTTCTAGGGTTTGTAAATTTTTATGGGAGGTTTATACAGTATTTATCTGCTATAGTTCGCCCTTGACTGTTGTGGAAAAATATGGCCTTTAACTGGACAGAAGAAGCAGAGTTAGCCTTTGGTCAGCTAAAGAGCTGATTTACACAGGCTCTTATCCTACGTCATCCTGCTGTGACCCTGCCCTTTCAGTTGGAGGCCGATGCTTCTTATCATGCTACGGGTGGAGTCCTTTCACAGAGGCATCCAGTCACCTGCCAGATGCACCCAGCGGCCTTTTATTCCAGGAAGTTCTCTCCTAGTGAACTGAATTATAGCATTACAGATAAGGAAGTGCTAGCTATCAAAAGAGACTTTGAACAGTGGAGACATTACTTGATGGGAGCTCCCCACATGGTGATGTCGGCTAGAGCTCTCACACTGCACCAACTAAAATGGTCTCTTTTCTTTTCCGCGTTCAATTTCCTTATCAAACACTGAATAACACAGAATGTAAGGCAAATGCCTTTTCCCGGACATGTAATCAACCATCCACCATGACAGCAGTTATCCAGTGAGCCACCATTGATTTTACAAGAAGGATCTTCAACGGAGAAACGCGTCTTGCATACAGACTCCACCTTAGAAGATCAAAAATTCATGCCCGAATTTTTGAAGGCCAGTGAAGACATAGATATCTACACCTGGAATTCCGCAGTGATCAAAAGGAAAGAGGAACATGGTTTGCTATTCCATCAAGAAGCATTATATGTATCAACCAAACCTTTGCAACAGAAGGTCCTTACTTGGTTTTATGATTCAGATTTAGCAGAACACCTGGGAATTCAAAAGACCACAGAGGCAGTATAAAGGCATCTTTGGTGGCCTGCCTTGCATGATGATGTCAAGAAGTATATCTTAACGTGTATAGTGTGTGATCAAGCAAAGGTGGATCACAAGAAACCCAGTGGCTTGTTACGTCCAATACCAACACCCCTAGTTCGTGGAACACGGTGTCCATGGACTTCATTGTAGTCATGGGAATACAGTCATCTTTGTATTGGGTGGTAGACCATTTAACTAAGGTAGGACATTTTATAGCATTCGGCAGAGACATTAGCTCACATATTCACACACCACACATACGCGTACATTTACACGAAAGACCCAGTGCTCTAATACTGACAGTGGAACACAGTTCACTGCACATTTCTGGCAGCAACTCTGCAAACGTATGATAATTGATGCCAGACCATCTACGAGCTATCACCCGCAGATGGGTGGCATCACAGAGAGACTTAATCAAGCCCTAGAACAATACCTGTGCTGTCTTGAATTACAACAGAGAGAGGACTGGAGCAGGCATTTCTGGATGGCAGAGTTTGTGTACAACAACGCTGAACATTCGGCGTTGGGAAGTTCCCCCTTTTTTGTCTTTTTTGGCTGCCATCCAAATATTCTGACATACAAATTGCCAGCCCAGTCCACTAATCTATCTGCATTAGAACATCACCAGACACTGAGGACCATTCTCTTACAAGCTAGGAAACATCTTGAAATGACCAAAGGTAAAGCCAATGTATATACAGACAGAAAGAGGTTGCCAGATCATGTGTATGCAGTAGGTGACCAAGTCTTGTTATCAACCAGGTATTTGGCCATACGGGGTCATAGAAAAATGAATCCAAAATTCATCAGGCCACATGCAGTTAACAAAATCATGAATCCTGTGGTGGTATCATTAGGCTTGCCAAAGACCCTACACATCCACCCAGGTTTTCACATTTCACTCATCAAACTATGCCATCCAGAACTACGTTGGAATCAAGTTCTGACTGCTATTGATGTAGAGAGTGAGCTGGACTATGCAGTGGAGAAAATACTCGATTCCAAGATTATGCACAGGCAATTGTATTACTTGGTGGACTGGAAGGGTTTTGGACCGGAGAAACTGTCGTGGGAACCCATTCACAGCCTGCATGCACCTCGTCTAGTACGACAGTTCAATTGCTTACATCCCACAAAACCAGCCCTTCCGATTCCAACTAAACAACTGTAGAGATGGCGGTCATTAAGGGGGGAACTGTCATGAGCATGTACACATCTCCCTTAGGGACTCAGAAAGAGTTTCATAGCACGCAGCCCTGGACTAGTGCAGTCCGTTCTTGGAGAAGGACACAGACAGTAAGAACGCACAACACACAATTCATTTAAAGATGTGTACACGAGGTATGCCTGATAGGACGTTTGCCTTGCTAAGCGCTTTGGAAGGTTTGCCAGTTGCCAAGCGCTACCATTATGCGTAGCGTTATGAGGATGAGGATGATTGACAAATGCTGAGCATGATGACAAGGCACTGAGGAAGTAGAGCAATACACCCAGCGGGCCTGTTTCACATGCAGGGAATCAGTGTGTGCTCCAGTGAGACTGCCAGCTCTCCGCCGCCATCTTGAAGCCCAAGACTATAAATGCCATCCCCCAACCACATTCGCTTGCTAGGAAATAGGGTCTGTGAGGCATCTGTTCCGGTCTTCGGCATAGTGTTCCGCATGGTTCCCCACATATCAGCATCCAGCCTGGTTCCAGACATATCCAGACTAACGAACCTGCAAGACAAAATAGAGTACTGTAAGTCGCGCGATGCTGCTAGTATACCCTGACTTAAACCCGGTCTCTGAAAATGACTGTGCACCTCAGCCCGTGGCTGGTCGGCTGACTCAGCGCCATTCTTCCTGAGTGCAATCAAAGGTTGTTAGCATCAATGGGCACTCAATTCAAAACCACATGTTATGCTAGAACGTTAGCCTGATCTTCGTGTACCATGCTTAGCAGCAGAATCAGCGACAGAAAAGTCAAGGACTAAGGGGTATATTCACAAGAACGTGTGCTAAACATCTCCAAAAAATGTTAACGCAACTTTACACATCGCAGCCTATCGCGTGAAAATAACCCCTTGTCAACCAGGAATTCACAACACGGCGGTACCATGCGATAGTCCCCCGAAAACGCAGCCAATGTCCGCGATACAATCACCGCGACCGTGATAAAAACACAAACCTCAACGCGAAAAAACATGCGATGGGCCAAAGCGCGATGAGGAAATCAGTGATAAGCAGCAAGAGGCCAGCAAAACCCACGCGTAATGCGGGAAAAAGCACAAGAACAGCATACGGAAAATGCCACCACAAACGAAATCAACTGCGGAGTACCACGGACGCACCCTGACCGACTGCAGAGGACAACATGAACCCCACAATCCCCACGGAGGAACACCCAGGAATACAGGGCACGTGGAAGGGCAATGAGAAGAGGAAGAGGAAGACGGGGTACAGTTTACAGGAAAACCACATGATCACCACGGATGAGACAGAACACCACCACCAACTGTACGTCACCTCCAACGTGTCATAGGCAACAAAGAGGCAAAGATGGCACACCACCTCGGACCATGTGAATGCCGCCGCATGGCAGAGGAGGACAATGGAAGAGCACAAGAGGCGCTGGACTGATGTGAATGGCAAAACCAAGAAGAAACTCGCTGCCAACACGAAAGCAGCAACGCACCCCGGAGGAGGGGGGCCAGCAGGACACCAGGAGCCAAATGACATGGAGAAGATGGTGGCCACATTCACCAGTCTGGAGACGGTGACATGAGTTGGTGATCTGGACACTGCCCAACATCACATCAACATGGTGCGTAGCGACCCGGGAGTGGGGGGACGGGTGGAGATGGGCACAATGGCACACATGCACAATCCAGCAGGGCACACTGCACACCCACAATGACTCTGGTACATGTCCCTGATCCCACGGGAACACTCCAGCACACACACAAACAGCAAGTAGTCCCATGAACAGCCTGTGCCCAAAGGGGCACCCACCCAACACATCAACAGTCACACAACCAACACATGCCCACGTGCGAACATGCGAACATGCACATACATCAGCCACACTGACAATGCAAGAGACACCACATGACCAGTAGCTTGGCTGCAGTCCTATCATCATGGCAATGTACACGGCACGACACTGAGGTGGCTGAGTGCGGACAACACCCGAAAAGGAGCAGGTCACACTCGGACACAACCACCTGCACAAACAACCCCTGACGTCAACGACACATCTGCGGACAAACCATGCCCAAGAGTCACAACTCGACAAAGAGCACAAGTTACCCAAGTCTGCAACATCTCAGCACCCTGGAAGCACAGAACTGACAGGCACACCGCCTGAAAGGGATCAGTGGCAGACAAATCAGAGCCGCAGGAGCTAATCACCCACCGTGCAGCATACGCACATAAGTATAAGTGCACCTCGACATTGACAACATCTCAGTACAAACAGCAACACCTCCACAACAGAACACAGGACACAACTGGTGCCGCAATTGTGCACAACATGGTAAATCACATCGGGCACAGCAGGAAACTGTGACATGACAATGTACAAGTACAACCTGTAACCTGCAAATATGTTTTATTCACACATACTGTGCTTGTGGTCATTTTGTACTGTCCCATGATTGCCCGGGATGGCCACAATGTGACGTTCTCATGAGAAGAAATTGTTAATGATGGTGTTCCTACGGGCCATTCCTGCCGAAGCTGCAGTGGGATGTGGGCCTCCTGCCCCATCGTCCCCATCATCGTCCGGTACTTCTGGAACTGGGATCCATGGGGCATTGGTGCATACACAGATGTTGTGCAACACACAACATGCAACGATCATCTTGCACACGATGTCTGGGCTGTACAGGAGCCTTCCACCTGTGACGTCCAGGCACCTGAAATGTGACTTCAACACGCCAAATGTGCATTCAACGATGCCCCTGGTGCGTATGTGGGCCGCATTGTACTGCCTCTGGGCAGGTGTGTTCGGGTCTTGGAGGGGTGTCATCATCCAAGGGCAGAGTGCATATCCTTGATCACCTGGGACAGTGCAGAAAGAAAAGAGTCAATACTTGGTTCGGCATGATGTGATGGCAGCCCACTGATCCAGTGACGCCTGTGCTGGCTGTGTGTGGGGTGAGTGTAAGCCAGCCCTCAGGGAGTAGCTGGTGCTGGCAACAACTCCAACAGTCATCAGGCACTCAGAAATGCAATGTCAGATCAACAAGGGAGCATGACTTGAGTCGCACAGGGTTAGTGGCCCCGGATGCACAGCGGCCGACACGGGCCCACCGCCACGGGACGCTGACTTGCGGGAGACTGGAGTAGGGTCATGAGGGCAGAGCAGGGTCTCGTATGTCTCAGAGGTGCCTTCCGCAGAGTGTCTCGGGGGAGAATGGGAGGTGTACCCCCAGGGCATGATGCAGAGGGCACATGCCAGCTGTGACCGGCAACATGGTGGATATGAATGCCACAGACTCATGCCAGACACCAAGTCCGTACCTGCCCGTTGCTGATGACAACCCCCAGGCCACAGACTCAGACACCAACGATGTCCCACCGGAGGCTGACGGTCACCCACGGCGCACAGGGTTAGTGGCACCAGGTCAGTCCTTGCTACTGGTTGACCTCCTCCGTAACCGTGATCTGTGTTACCACCGGACTGTGACGCATCTCCCTCTCATTCCTCCCCCTGCGTACACTGGCATGGACCCTGCCATTGATTGATGAGGATTCAGTTCAAGATGTGGGACATGCTGGACTGCAGTGTAGCCGGGCTGCAGCGGTGGGGTGTGTCAACGAATGGGGACCCCTGGGGGCCTGTGTCACGGAGGACAGCGATGGCCTGAGGAGGCCGCCAAGGTCACGGGCATGGGTCTTGGAGCTAGCACCGGCACGTGGTGGGCCCTCTTTGACACACGAAGGTGTCGGCAGGTGAGCAGTGCGGCCTTGGAGCGCTGGTGCGGGCAGGCCTGGTCTGGGTATCAGCGTCCTGGGGTGCAGCAGGCGCACAGGCTCGCAGGCCCCGCTGCTCACGCCATCAGCCTCGTGGCAGACTGCGAGGCGCTGCCCTGGCAGTGACGTTGGCCTTTCCGGGAGTGAACCACGCTCTGCACCACAGGGTTTTTGTCCACACCCCTGCGCAGGCCTGGCGTACTCCGGGCCAACCCACTACACTCACGCACATGGGGGGACGCAGCGAGCGACATTTCCGCGATCTGACCCATGGCCTGGGGTGACATGGTTGCGTCACTACTCTCCAGTCACCAGCAGTTGATGTCTGCATGGACATATCTGTGGTTTGCATAGCCATGTCTTTCCAGCACATCCACGCCTCACTTGTCGTTGTGTACATTCCCATTCACGGGTCACTTGTATCCTTCGCACATGGCTGCATTCCGCATCTCCACACGTTCAGCTGTTGTTTGGCTGTGGTGCCATGATATAGCTGTATTGTGTGCAGGGGAAGTCCAGGATCCCCATGGAGTTGTGTTGTCGTGTCTGGTAGGTGGGCATGTTGATTGACATGTTGTATGTGGTTTGGTCACATGTGCATTCCCACAGTTGTGCGTTGTGTGATGGTGGCTTTGAGGTGTGTGGTGTGTTGATTTAGCACTTACCAACGAGCAGTCCAGTTCCATAGATGCCATCCTGGAAGCGCTGGTTGATGATGGACTGTCGGAAGATGTAGGAATCGTGCACACTGCCTGGGTAGTTTGCGACGACATTGGTGAACATTCCCCGGTGGTCGACTATTGCCTGCACATTGATGGAATGCGTGTGCTTTCTGTTGTGGTAGTGGTGTGCAGTATCCGGAGGGGGCACAAGTGGGACATGTGTGCAGTCAATGGCCCCCAACACGTGTGGAAAGCTAGAAAAGGCGTAGAAGCCTTGCTTTGTTTCCAGCTGTTCCTGCGCAGTGTGGGGGAAGTGAAGGTACTGGGGTATGAAGCTGATGATGGCATCCAGGACAGGTGTGATGAACTTTGATAGGGCTGGCTGTGAGACTCCTCCAACTCTGGCAGTTGTTGGTTGTAAGGTACCAGAGGCCAACAGGTGCAGCACAGCCAGCAGCTTTGTCTGCGGAGGGATGTTGGTTCTCCGCTGGGTTGGGACCGTCAACCTGTGGGCGATGTGGGTCATGATGCGGATGATGGTTCTCCTTTTGAGCCCGTAGTGGGCGATGACTTCCTTGGGCGTTAGGTCTGTGAGACTGGTGCGTTTTCGGTAGGTGCGCTGCCTCTGTGGTGTTGGTCCGGGGGGGGTGCGGGTCACCGGTCCTGGGGGTGGTGGCGGTCCGGGGTGGTGGGTGTTGTGGCCCTATTGGGGCTCCGAGCTGCATGATGAGTAGCTCCATGGCGTCGTTTGTTCTTCGGGTTTGGCTGTGTGCGGGGCTCCGTTGCCTACTGCAGGTAGTCGTCCGGGTTTACACCAGCAGAAGGCAGGTGTTAAATACCTGCTGCTACCGCGGCTTATCGCCTGTTTTTGGTTCGCATCGCGGATCTGGCAGTTTGTTGTGAAAGTGGTGTTGTGGTTTTTTCGTGTGTTTTTGCACAGGAACGCCTACTCTGCATCTCATTTGGGTTAGTTGGTGGTGTCCACTGTGGTGTTAAATTTTGGGGCAGTTGTCGCGGGAATACTGGCAATTTCTGCAGTTTGCACCCGCTTGTGAATGGGGTGTTAAATCTATCTCCACTTTTGATGAGTTAAGGTGGAGATAAATCGAAGATAAGTCCTTGTGAATATCCCCCTAAGTCTGCACACTGTGTGAATAGACTTAGGGGCATATACACAAGGAGCTATCGCCGAATTAACGGCACTTTATCGCAGCCAAAGTTGTGATAAATTTACCTCCCCATTCACAATCCAGTGTTAACAGCCCACAGCACCAGTTTACCCGCGATAGCAGCCGCAAAAAACATCTCCACAGAGGACCGCCGCAAATATCTCTAATGAGATGCAGAGTAGGCGCTCCTGTGACAAAAGCCGAGACAACAGCACACCTCAACATTCACAACCACCAGCCACATCCGCGATAAAAACACAAAACAGGCGATAAGGCGCGTTAGCACCAGGAAATTTACACCTGCTCTGACCTGGTGTAAAGTCGGACGGCAGCCAGAACCACAAAAGGGAGCACAGCCCAGGGCCACATCCGAAGGGCAACAGATGCCATGGAGCAACTCATCATGCGGCCCGGACACCCAAGAGGGCCACAACTCCCACCGCCACCACCCCAGGACCCCAACCCACACCCTGAACACCCCCCCCCGGGACCACCCCCAACCCCGTACTAAGAAATTGCACACCAACACCACGAATCCCAAAACAAACATTTTGCCTGATGTCGCACAAGCAGGAAAATAAACATACATGCGTGGCCAGAAAATGGAGGATCAGTCATACAGCAATGCAACCACCAACACAAAACACCATACAAACAAAAGCAGAAACAACCCTTAGGATGAGTCCTAGCTGCTCCCACTGGACAATCTGTAGCACACAGCCCGGAAGACCAAATCCAAGAGAAGAAGGTGTGCCATGCACCCAACAAAGGAAAGAGAGGGAGAGAGCGAGGGAGAGAGACGGAGTGAGATAGCACAAGCAGCGCAAGGCTGCTCGGGCACCTGGCTCCACATGCCAACATGTGTGTGTGCATCGCCATCCGTACACCATGAGCCCAAGGCCGTGTCCCAATCTCAGCGCCAAAGCCACATCATATTCCGAAAACGAAAGTAGTAGTCAGACAAACATCAGGGATGAAAGCACCATTGTCCCAATGCAGAAGGCGGGAGGACACCTGCACCTCTGACCTTGGTCCAGAACGCGCCTGGAACACCGTCATAGAGATGCAATGGCAGATGGGGACGACTCCCACACCACGCATTCCGCAAATGAACCATCCGACTCATCCACAGCCCACACACAGAAGCACCTGCCTGTGGTACCCCCGCATGGGATGCCCTTGACACTCACGGAAACAGCAACCCATAGCCAACAACGTTGCACACACATTCGAATCATTGCTCAGAGCTGTGGCATATCCTCCACACAACTGCCACAGTCCAGAAGAGTGCCTGTTCACGAGATGCACCAACGCAATGGCAGGCCATACCGGGCACATGCACAACCCCGTCACGTGGAACAGTACCGTGCACGTATGCTGCATCTACTGGGTGCACTGCCACTGGCAGTGCTGCGGATCAGTTACAGGCTCAGCTTCCGCATTGCCCACGTCACCTACGTCCAGCCCTGGGTCCACTGCCGAACATGCACATTCGAGTGTCCCATGGATGTCTGCCTATCCAACACAACTGTTGATGAATTGGACAATGACTTGTGTCTGCGCCCCCTGTTGGATCACGAACAGGAGTGTAACCGAGACAGCTGTGCATGGGATGCCTTGACATACTGCGTATGTATTGGCAGTTGTGCATGGGAGATTGCACAATTTCTCATGTGCAGTGACCACATCGAGGTGGTCCCCTAATGGGCTGTGTTGCGGATCGGTGAGGCGGCATGGGCTGAGCACACCTGCCCAGGCCACCTAATGGGTTGGCTCACCCTGGTGTTTCTTGAACACGACAACGACGTACTATTGGAACACATTGCACATGAAGCTGCACGGGCATTCATGGACGAGTAACTACGTCCCTGCAGCCACATCCGATTGTCACCCACAGCACATGGCCCAACAACTTGTTGCACAGTGGGGATTGCTCACAGAGCTGAAAGCCGTTAGGACCACCACCGAATAGGTTATCAGTGGGGCAGGATTCTTGGAGGCAGTGTGACTACAGGACTACCCCGAAAGCGTTTCAATCCCCATATTGGGATGGAATGATCAATCGAGTAAATAGCTCGTTCAGTTCAACTCATAAGGAGCAGCTACCTGCCCTTATATTAAAATAGTATAGGGTCTTTCCCGTTACTTTATTCCAGGGGTTACATTTACCGATACCCTGAAGAAAGTCTTTCACCCATTGGGGCGTTTAATGACTGAAACATGTCGGCACAAGGGTCTTAGGACCATAACACTCCTGAAGATCCTTGGTTGGTAAACATTATTTTAATAACGCAGTAGAGGTCCAAGAATAAAGGGAAACTGGGACTTCACTGAGTTTTTATCTTTATTCCCCTGGTCTTTATATATTCTAAGAGCTCCCTGAAATATTGGTTGAGCCCACCCTGACCTTTAGGCGACAGGGTGACCCGATGATGAAGCATGACACCACTAGGGTGTGTGAGGGTGAATAAAACCAAAAGGACTTGCTTCCTTTCCTACCATCCTAAGATTGGTAGTATAGCTTTCATCTCGGGATTCTCCAGATCACCATCTTGTTGATAGTTTTTTATATGTATGTTTTTCTAAGGGAGTACTTGTTGTGATTCAGATTGCTCACATATCCCACCAAAACAGAGGACATGTTTGCCTTCGGTCGGGCTCTGGATGCATGTGCGTGGAATAACGCGTGTGCACACACACCTGTGCAAGGCGACACAGGTCCATGGTCGGAGCAACACAGCGTCGTCTGGCAACGTTGCCAATTCGGACACACTGCTGGGTGAGAGCACACACATGGCAATGTAGCACGACATGTGAACCTGTTGAACCCTCACACCTGATCACTGTCGGCAGAGCAGACAATCGGCGCACCCCGGAGGCAGAGCACCATGCAGACCCCACGTGCAGTGAGTCGTGCCCCCTCACACGGGGCAATGTGCAGACGCCAAACAACACATGACTCATCCAGCAAGGCAAGGTGGGCTGTGAGCATTGCCATCCGTGATGAATGTTGTCCATTTCAGCCCCAACATTATCTGCCCCTCAACATGTACCCATGCTGCGTGTAAGTGTCTTAAGCATGTCCCTGCCTGTTGTGGCCGTTGCCTCATCCGTACTGACATGCACATGCCAATAAAACCTATGCCACTCCACTGGTGTCTAACTGTGAGGTGTGTTGTTTAGATTGTCCACTCGTGTGCCACAATGAGCCTCGTCCCAACACAGGGAGGAACTGACTGACGCATGTGCAATGGGGGTGTGTCCCTTTGGCAAGCTCCGCCTCTGTGAGCCAGACATTGTTTTTGGATAGGTGCTGGACGACATGTGCACTTACATGACTCCAACTATGTGTGTATGGTGTCCAACCTCTGCCAATGTGGAGCAATGTTATACATCACAACAGAATGTGTCCACACAGATGTGTGTAAGTCGGTATGCGACGTGAAGTTCTGCTGTCACACGTGGTGTGGGATACCACTCCTGGCCTGCCACCGTTTTGGTCACTCCTACACACGGCCCTATTCAACACATGGACGTGTGCCTACGTTGGGGTGTTGTGAGATTGCTGTTGATGTGCAATGGGGTCACAGCTAGTACTCACCTTCACAGTCATCCAATTGGCCATGTGTCTCAGGGATAGACATGTGCATAGATGTCAGTTACCAGGGTGTACCTTCATGTGCAATCATCGTCCCTACATCTAGCCATACTTCCATACGTGAGTGAACATAGTGATGACACATCTGTGTGATTCAGAATGTTTTATTCACATTCAGGTGATTGACGGAGCTGTACCTGGCCAGCCAAGCCCACAACACATGGAAGCCCAGTGGTGGCCCAACCAGAGTCCTTTGGGATTGCACAGTGATTAGGAAGAGGGAGAGTGCAGTCCGCAACAGGATTGCTGTGTGATTGTCCAGCGGTGAAGCAATGGCAGTCCGTGTCGGGGTCTGGGTGAATGTCGCAGGGTGTTCCGGAGGTCAGTAGGAGGTATTTCCCAGGGTATGATGCATAGGTCATGACCAGGCAGGGACAGTCCATATGGCGGTGATGGATGCTACTGCCTCCTTCCTCACACAGTAGTTCCCATCCCCTTCTCACTCCCCTGATACGGGTTCTCTCTCCGGTGTGTCCGGTGTGTGTGGCGGGGTGATGGCTGCATGGCTGTGTGCCCCTGACACATCAGACTGCGTAGGTGATGGGGCAGCATCACAGTGTGCCAGGGACACATCAGGGTTCGGATCTGTGTGTGTCGATGTTCCCGCTGCAGTCATCTGGGAACGGCTCAGTGGCAGCAATGGCAAGTTGGAGTACTGCAGGGCGTTGCTGTTCCCAGCCTCTACTCGCTGGTGTCCAGCCATGGCAGGCATACTTACAGCCTGCATCTGCTCCATGGTGTCCATTGCCCTCCGCATCTGTGCCAAGTCTGTGCTGTCATGGCTGGTGCCTGTCTGACCGACAGTGCTTGTATTAGACTCATGACACCAGCGAGGTTAGCCAAGGTCTGTGGCGGAGCATGGTGTATACAGGGGGTGTCCAATAGGGACTGTACGTGGTCCCTGATGGGACTCAGACACCCACGTATGGCATCGAGTTTGGCTGCCATAAGCTCGAAACCCACCCACAGCTGATGAGCCAACTCCACCTGGCAACCCAACACACGACGTTGGAATTCCATGTATTGATCGGGGGGGTCCTGGGAGACAGCCCTGGTGGTGTGTGTTTCCTGCTGTGTGGTCTGTGCAGGTGGTGGGGTCACCTCGGGGCAGCTGGCCTGGCCTGCTCCTGGGGGTGGGGTGCAGAGGCTGTCCAGCATCCGTTGGAGGGTGTCTTGACATATGTGCAGGTTGTCATCATCAATGGTGGGATGTGTGGTGTGCTCTGCAGGGGGTGTTGTTTGTCCCTCTGCAATGTAAAGGGGAGATGCAGGTTAACGGAGTTTCACATGTATTGTGATGATTTGCAGATGTTTACATTCAGACTGCATGCCAATGTACATTGTGACTGTTTGGGGGGAGCTGGCTTTTTGATGGCAGTCAGTGTTTTTTTCGACTACATGACGGATGTGTGGTAGTACCCGTACATTATCATCATACAGTGTCAGGCAATGCCAGATGTGGTTGGACAGTTACTACGCACGAGAGGAAACTGTTGTGGGCTCTGTCCTGTGGTGCTGGTGTTGCACTTTGTACCACATTGCCTTCATTGCTGATGTTCTGTGATTGCTATGTGTGTGTGCTGCATTGTGGGGGAGTTGCCCCTGCAGCTCTGATTTTGTGTAGCCTTCTCCCTTTGAGGCGGGGTGCCTTTGAATTGTGTGCTTTTCGGGGACTGATTTGCTTTTGACTTGGGTCATGTGTGCTCGCGGACTGTTTTTGTGGCCTGGTGCATTGTTGGTCTGCTGCGTGAATTGTAAGGCATGGGTTGTGGTTGCACGTGGACACGTCGGAGTGTGACCTGCTCCTTTAAGGATGTGATCCGCACTTGGCTACCTCCATGTCGCTTCGTGGGCCATGTAATTTTTTTTGGGCAGCTGCCATGCTATCCGACATGCAGTGTTACTTGCATAGTCAGTGTGGGTCACGGAGCTGCTGGTTTGCTGGATTTAGCACATGTGCAAGGGTCGGTTGTGATATTGGTGATAGGGGGGGCACTCTATGCACATTGTGGATGGGGGCCTACTTGGCGTTTCTATGTGTGCTGCAGTGTGCCAAGGCATTCAGGGACATGTTCCAAGGTCATTGTGGGTGTGCTGTGTGCTGCCCGTAATTGTGCATGTGTGCCATTGTGCCCATCTCCCCCCGTCCCCCCCGTCCCTGGTCATTACTCACCCTGTTGCTGTTGGGTCAGGTCGTATCATGCTGTGTCCAGGCCCCCCAATCCTGCCACCGTCTCCTCACTGCTGACTGTGGCCACCATTTGCTCCAGTTCATCCAGCTCCTCCTGTGTCGCAGGACTCCCACCTGTTGGCGGCGAGCTTATGTTTGGTCTGCCTTTTCAGATCATGCCAGCGCCTCTTGACCTCCTCCAGTGACCTCCTGGACACTCTGACTGCATTGACGTTGGTGAGGATGGCCTGCCATATTTCAGTTTGGGTTGCCAGTGCCGCAGTGGAGGTGCCGAATAGTTGTTGATGGTGTTCGGTCACCCCCGTGACGATGATCTGGTCTTCCTGCGGACTGTACCCGGTCTTCCTCTTCCTCTTGTCCTTGCCCTTCCCCGACAGCGGGGTTCCTGGATGGTCCTCCGTAGGGCTAGTGGTGTTCGGCTTGTCCTCTGCACTTGTTCCGGGTGCATCCATGTTGCTATGCAGTTTGAATTGTTTTTGGGCTTTTTTTTTCCGTTCTTTTATGGTGCTTTTTCCCGCCGGACGCGTGGGATTTACAGGCCTGTGGCTGGTGTTCGCTGATTTCTGTACCGCGATTGGCCTCATCGCATGATTTCTCGCGTTCGCGTTTCGCATTTTTTCGGCCTGGCGTTGATTTTCACGCTGTCATTTGACTCGTTATCTGGTGACTATCGCATGGTACCACCTTGTTGTGAATTCCACGTTGACACAGGGTTATTTTCCCGTGATGGGCTGCGTTATTGAAAGTTGTGTTACGCTACTCTTGCGGTAGTTATCACACGTTCTTGTGAATATACCCCTTATATTTATAAGTGTAAAGCTGCATCTAACACTGCATCCAAGAACTAACGCTTCATAAAGACTTTGGTTCTAATCACAAAAGATTAATGCCCCAAGGCCCTTGTGACTAGCCATGGCTAATGTACATATGCTATTGCACCTCCCTTGTGCCTCCTAGAAGACTACCTGCAAATCTTGTGGCATATGGGCATAGCGCTTTAACAAAGATTTATCTGCAGAGGTGATGTGATCAGGCAGTATTGCTGCGCTTTCCATGCTGATCGGACATCAGAGTCTGTAAGGCATTCTGACCAGTAATGGAACTGGTGTTGCAATTTGGGCTGCAATACATGGACTCGAGCAGTACGCAGCCATCATAGTTCTTATGTTGATCTGGACACGTGAGAGGTAATGCAGAGAGAATGATGACAGAGGAGAGTGAATGAGGAAGAGCGTGGTGATGATTGGGTAACCTGTTTTAAATTTTTTCGTAGTTTACACTACATCCTCGACACCCATCAGTTAACCACAGACGAGAGCAACGCCCATCAGACAACCAGAGATGAGGGTGACCCGTGAAGTAACAGACCAGATCTTGTTTATTATTTTGTCCCATTTCCCAATTCGCTTCATTGCAACTCGGGCCGGCAGCAATGCGATCTGTGGAGCTTTAGAGGGAGTGGTCGGACAGTCAACGAACATCACTCCTGCTGGGTCAGGATATCAGGTTAGTGCAACTGAACAGTGCTAGATCTGACCCCATCTCACTGAATCAAAAAGTAAAAAATTAAGTCTAGATTAGGTAGGTAGGAAATACCATGCTTGTAAGTCAATATAGGGTAACGAGATTCCCTCCTCAAAGTTACACTGTAAATGGTGGGAGGCAACAAAGGGTCCACAAAGTTTGGAAAGGTCTTCAGGGCCATTGTGTCATAATGAGAGCTTCCATACACAAGATGGTACTCCTTAAAGGCTTCAACGCCGGGGTTACTTAAAAACAATACACACAATTATCGCAATATCCAGAATCCTATGCTAACAAATCAAAACAAAAGCTCTCCTAGGTTGAGATTGGAATTTGGCACTTCAGCAATTTATGGACAAATCAGATCACCCATCATCTCACTCATACCCTGAGAGAGGGACGGATGGGAGATATGATAGCAGATTTCTTCCTACTAGATCCATGGTGACTCCAACAACAAATGACAAGAGACTATAACTTCACCTTATGTGTCCATAGTACGCAAACTCATATAGATTATTTCCAGGCATTGACCTCTCTTCTAGGACAAGTTATAGATGCCGCCATTAAACCTGCGAGGGTCTTTGATCATAATGACTATATCTGGCTAGACATGGCCCTGTAAAGACCTGGGGCAAGCCAGAGATGTTTGAACCACTCTCAATATAAACTCCCAGATGATAATCAGAGGCTCATGTCCTTCCTTCATGTATTTTTGGAGGATAATGAAGGGACAGTATCCTCGTCTGTGGTACTATGGCCCACGGACAAAGCAGCCATACAATGGGAGATCATGAGAGACACTGCCAACATGAGAGCAGCCACACATAGACTATCTTTAGAGAAATGCACGAAAACACTAATGGCAAAATACTTCTCCCAACACTATACAGACAACCTGAGGGAATTGCAAAGGTTAAACATGAGCTCAATACTTTGTACACTTCACAGGCTGAAACAGACCTGTTTCGCCTCTGACAGAGACATTATGAGTTGGGTGGAGAAGACAGGGAGACTCCTCGCCTTGCAAATGAGGCTGCAGTAGGCTGATCATACAATTCTGGTGATAATAATACTCAAAAGGCTATCTAACACATGTAAGAGACATATTGGAGGCCTTCCTGGAATGTTATTGTTCCATATATTCATCTAATAGCACGGTCACCCAAACAGAGAAGTTAGTGTCCAAATACACATTCCAAGTGCTGTCACTTAAGCAGTGGCAAAATCTAGAGAAGCAAACACAAGGAGATGATGGACAGAGCGCTGAAACTTTTCAGACACTCACCCCCAGTCACAGATCTGGGTTGAATCCTTCATCGTTCTTTAGCTAACTTCGCCACCTCAGTTCAGACCCAGCTATATGCAAATCAGTCTTGACCCTGTGCCTCATGGGAACAGTCCAGCCCGAACTGCCAGGCCAGGTCTTCCCTGAACTGGAAACAAGCATCCTGGGACCAGTTTTGGATTAACACCCCTCATCAACCAGGCTAGCTTGAATCCAGTGGCAAAGTGAGCAAGGGACCCACGTCTGGGCATACCCTACCAACTTAGGGCGAACAAAGCAAACACAAGGGGATGATGGATGGAGCGCTGAAGCTTTTCAGACACTCACCCCCAGTCACAGATCTGGGTTGAATCCATCATCGTTCTTTAGCTCACTTCGCCACATCAGTTCAGACCAAGCTACATGCAAATCAGTCTTGACCCTGTGCCTCATAGGAACAGTCCAGCCCGAACTGCCAAGCCAGGTCATCCCTGAACCAGAAACAAGCATCCTGGGACCGGTTTCAGGGTAACACCCCTCATTAGCCAGGCTAGCTTGAATCCAGTGGCAAAGTGAGCAAGGGACCCACGTCTGTGCATACCCTGCCAACTTAGGGCGAACAAAGCAAACACAAGGAGATGATGGACGGAGCGCTGAAACTTTTCAGACACTCACCCCCAGTCACAGATCTGGGTTGAATCAATCATCATTCTTTAGCTCACTTCGCCACCTCAGTCCAGACCGAGCTATATGCAAATCATTGGGCCCGAGGTCAAGACTGATTTACATATGGCTGGGTTCAAACTGGAATGGCATGGGGAGACAAAAACAATGGATTTAGGCCCAGATCTCTGTACTGGGGTGAATGTATGACTTTGTTCTGCATTCTGTCCATCAATTGTTCTTTTTGCATTTGTCACTGTTAGATTTGGGGGTCTCTAGTTGGCAGAGGTATGTACCTTTGTCCAAATAGGGACCCTTGAGTCTAGTCAGGGAAAGTAGGTACACTCCTGAAATAACCCCTGCTCACCCTCTTGGTAGCTTGGCACGAGCAGACAGGCTTAGTTCAGAGGCAGTGTGTAAAGCATTTGTGAACACATACAGTAATCAAGTGACAACACTACAAATGGACACCACACAGGTTATATATTTATAAAAATAGGTATACTTTATATAGATTTATCACAAGACCACAAACGACAAAAATAATCCACAATACTGTTAAGAATGCTTAGTTCTGATCAAAAAGGCTTAATTCAAGGTTCTGTGCGAGTCGGTAGCCTCCTCCGACTACGGCGATGTTGAGAACAAACAGAGTCTAACAAATCCAGCTGACTGCGTCGAGACGGGCCAACACAGCGTAGACAGACTCGGTCACAGTACCTTTTACTTGAAGCGGCAGGCACGGGCGTGCGAGCCGGATGGCTGTTCGTCGCGGCCGCGATGCAAAAATGGAAGCGTTGCAGGACGCGTTGTCCCTCGATGCGGTGCAGGCAGCGGCTCGTTGACGTCGTCGAGACGGAGTCGGTGAGACCAGGGCCGTGCGTTGCAGGGCGAGACGGTGCTTCGATGCGGTGCTGGCAGGTTGCGGTGCGGCGACGGAGCCGGATTCAGGAGCTGGCGTCGATCAGTCCGGACAGCGGTGCGAGTCGGGCGGTGGTCGCAAAGCGTGCGAGCGGTGCCCAACTCCGGTGCGGTCACAGGACTCGAACTCAGCAGCAGTGACCGTGTCGGTCGGACCAGTTCGATTCGGCGTAGCGAAGCGTTGCAGGACGCGTTGTCCCTCGATGCGGTGCAGGCAGCGGCTCGTTGACGGAGTCGGTGAGACCAGGGCCGTGCGTTGCAGGGCGAGACGGTGCTTCGATGCGGTGCTTACAGGACACCGAGTCGGTCGTGAGAGTCGGTCACAGCTCCCTACCTCTGTAGCCACTGAAACAGAGTTTCCAGCAGCAATTCACAAAGGGGGTGAAGTCCAATGGTCCTGGGACTTCGGTCAGGGGGCAAGCTCTCTTCCAAGCCCTTGGAGATCCTTCACAAGTTGATGAAAGTCACAGCAAAGCAAAAGTTCCTTTCTCCTTTCTTTGGCAGTCAGGCAAACCACTGCAGGCCAATCCCCCAAGCAGCACTTCAGGCTTAGGGATAGTCTCTCCTCAGTTTCTTCTTGGTTCCGCTCCTCAGCAAAGGTTTCTTCTTGTTCCCAAAAGTGATCTAATTTTCCTGGGGTCTGGGTGCCCCTCTTATACCCTGATTCTCTTTGTTCTCTGGAGGCAGAGAGGCCTCTGCCTAGTCCAAAACCAGTTCTGGTCAGTTCTGGAGCACTTTGTTTTTCTGACTCCTTCTTTCCTTTCAGAATGTGGGGCAGAGTGCTCAGCCGCCCGGCAGGAGGTGGAGCCAGCATTGTGGAAGGCAGGCACAGCCCTATGCAGACCCAGGTGCCACTCCTCCCTCCACTCTGGTGTCAGGTTGTCAGTAGCACAAGAATATAGCAACGCCACTAACCTTATACTGGTGGCTAGCGGAGACGATGGTAGTTGATAGTTCCCCCAATTCCCTTGAACGTAACCCCAAGCAGAGGAAAAGAAAACCCTGCTGCGTGAGATCGTGCCCAGGGGGAAAAAATGGAAAGGGGAGAAAATAACAAACTTGCTGCAAGCCCTCTGGTCTCTTCAGGGTCTGGTCTAGGAGACGGTATAGTATCAATATGGAGGTGACCCTGCAGGACAGAAGAAAGAAGAAAAACACAACAGATGTATGGGAGCTCGCCCTAATGATGACATTATCACTAATCACCTCTACACCTACTCACCAGAAGCTCGGCAGCTAGGATTCTAAAGAAGAATACCACACCACAGTCTTGAGTACTCTCCACTATTATTCTCTTGCAATTTCTATATGTGCATTGCAATCGTGAGTAAAGAATAACATAATAAGTTTCCTAAATCAAAGGTAGCTAAATACTGCACTCCTGTGCTGAAAAACGGTACTGACAGTATTTCCAAATAAAAGAAAACAAAACAGAATGAAAACCTATAAGTTGCACAACCAGTCGGTAATGCGTGCATTAACCCTGTTCGGCCCTCGTCTTCAAACCCAGAAACGAGTGGCAGACAGTAGCACCTGCTACCATATAACAGCCCAAATGTCGTGGTGCTAGAAAAGCATTCTCTGGCGTTCTCCGAAGATGCAGGGCAAGGAATTAAGCATAAATACCAAAGTCACGGTAGAAAAGAAAACGCTCCGACGTTTTCTTTTGTGAGAGCTGAGGCCAAGAAAACAAAGATGAAAAATGTTGCAGGAAGGAAGCGCACCGGCTTCTTCCTGAATTACCTGTACCGCCGATAAACGACCTGTAAACCTGACAGAGTCCAAAGGCAAGGGTTCCAGGAAACGGGAGAAAAACGGTCTTCAGAAACACATCAGGGTGATCTCAGGAACGAAGCTGAAAAGACTTCACGCTCGGATCCGGCAGGGAACACCGTCCGCCATCTTGATTACTTTCCATATGAATTGTCAAGCACCCTCTGCATGCAGGGGAGGTGCTTATATACTGCCTGCCCTTTAACTCGCCCCACTGCCTTCTGGGAACTGTAGTTCATGGGGCCTTTCTTGTTCTTGTTGCGGTAAACAGCCTGTTTTGCAGCCCTCCGGTGGGTGATCGCTACAGTACCCCCTCTCAAGGACCGTCGACTCGGCGGTCGGCCAGGTTTCCCAGGATGGACTGCATGGAACTGTTCGACTAACTCCGGGCAATGGAGATTCTCTTCAGGTTACCACGTTCTGTCCTCCACCCCAAACCCTTTCCAATCCACTAGGTATTGAATCCGGCCCGTACCAGCCGGGAATCAAGGATCTCCTGTACCTCATACTCTTCCTGACCATCTGTGTCTATGGGGAGAGGCTTCACTGGTAGTCTCATGCTAGCAGGACAAGGTTTGAGTAAGGACACATGGAAAACAGGATGGATCCGCCATGAATGGGGTAATGATAGTCTCATTGCTACAGGATTGATAACCTCCTCGATACTGTAGGGGCCTACATATTTCGGTTTCAGTTTATTTATACCCCTCAGATGCAAGTTTTTAGTAGATAGCCATACCTTATCCCCTACTTGGTAAGTGGGTTCTTTCGTTCTTTTCTTATCTGCAAAGTGTTTCTGTGCGGTTTGAGCTGTGGTAAGACTCACTTTGGCCTCTATCAACACTGCCCTGAGGTGAGCATGATGTTCGTGTATGCTGGGTACTGGGGATTGGACTGGCCATTCAAATGGGAGCATGTTGGGATGGTGACCATAGACACAAAAGAAAGGAGAACAGCCTAGAGTGGCATGTGTAGCGTTGTTATAGGCGAACTCTGCCATCCATAACAATGTAGACCAGTTTAGGGTGTTTTGTAAGGTAAAGCAGCGAAGATATTGTTCTAATGTTTGATTTAAACGTTCTGTCTTACCATCCGTTTGCGGATGGTAACTTGAGGAGAGTCGGGCCTCAATATTCATAGTGTTACAAAGGGCTTTCCAGAAGCGAGAAGTGAATTGAATACCCCGATCAGTGATTAGAACACAAGGGATTCCATGGGCTCTGACTACATGTTGGAGAAAAACCAAGGCTAACTCCGAGGACGTGGGAAGTCTTATTAGCGGAATAAAATGTCCCATCTTCGTTAGGTGATCTACAATCACCAATACTACTGTCTTTCCTTCACAGGGGGGCATTTCCACAATGAAGTCCATCGATATGGTATGCCAAGGTCGTGGAGGAGTAGGCAAGGATCGAAGCAGTCCTGTAGGTTTAGCATGACAGGCTTTTCCCTGTACGCATACTGCACAATTTTTTATATATTCGTGGACGTCTTTTCGTAACCCGGGCCACCAAAATGAGCGTTCCACACAGGCAATAGTCTTGTATACTCCCAGGTGTCCTCCCAATACTGAATCATGAGCCCATGTCAATACTTGTTGTTGCAGTATCCTGTGTGGAATATACAGCGCGTGATGATGGTAGGCTAAATCCTCTACTTCCGAGCGGTGTTCTGGTTCTTCTTGAACCCAAGCTTGTATATCCTGATTCGCCAGAGACACTCATACATCCTCTAGAAAGTCCTGGGAGGTGAGTAGAGCTATGGTTTGCTTTGGAAGGTCTGCTTCAGTAAGAATAAATGGTGGTTCAGGCTGGTTAATCGAGGTCTCATTATCTGGTTCTTCCATACGGGATAGGGCATCCGCCTTCCCATTTTGTGGTCCTGGTCGGTACTTTATAACGAAGTCATAATCGGAAAAGAACAGAGTCCAGCGTAACTGACGGGGCGTCAGGGCTTTTGCGGTTTTGAGGAACAGCAGGTTTCTATGGTCCGTGTAGATCTCCACAGTATGTAATGCCCCCAAAAGATAGTGTCGCCATTCTTCACAAGCCCTTTTTATAGCCTTTTAACTCCTTATCGGATATAGTGTAATTGATTTCACTGGGAGTGAGTTTCCTGGATTAATATGCTACAGGGTCTAGCCGTCCGTTTTCGGGATGTCGTTGGGACAACACTCCTCCTACAGCATATTGTGAGGCGTCTGTTTCCAGGACAAAAGGGAGTTGTGAATCAGGACGGCGCAGGATAGGAGCCTGTGTGAACTTGTCCTTTAATAGTTGAAAAGATCGAGCAGCCTCTGCTCCCCACACGAAAGGGACATTTTTTCGTAATAAACTAGAGATGGGATGTATCATCTTTGAGAAATCCTTAATAAATCGCCGATAGTAATTGGCAAATCCGAGGAAGCTTTGTACTGATTTAACGTTCTGGGGAGTCTTCCATTGGGTGAGTGCAGCGACTTTGCTCATGTCCATCTGAATACCCTGGGCATTGATGATGTAACCCAAAAAGGCAACTTCCTGGACATGAAAAAGGCATTTCTCAAGTTTGGCATATAACGAATGCTGTCGGAGCCTATCCATTACTGCCTTTACATGGACCACGTGTTCCTGGAGTGCAGCTGAATAGATCAGAATGTCATCAATATAGACCACACAAAATGTCTCCAAGTAGCCACGTAGTACCTCGTCCATAAAAAACTGAAAGGCTGCGGGGGCGTTGCAGAGCCCAAATGGCATCACCCTATACTCAAAGAGACCGAATTTAGTTCTGAAGGCAGTCTTCCACTCATCGCCCTTCTGGACTCGTACCAAATGATAGGCTCCTCTGAGGTCGAGCTTAGTGAAATATCGAGCCCCCTTTAATTGGTCTAGAAGCACCGGTATCAATGGCAGAGGGTATCGGTTTTTTATGGTCACCCGGTTTATGGCTCGATAGTCAATGCACGTTCTTAATTCATCACAATCCTTCTTTGGAATGAAGAAAAGAGGAGAGGAGGCTGGCGAAGAGGAGTGTCTAATGAAACCAGATGCCAGATTTTCATCAAGGTATGTTTTTAGGTATTGCGTTTCTGGCTCCGTCAAGGCATACACTCTGCTGCACGGTATGTTAGCTCCTGGCATCAACTCGATACGACAATCATACACCCGATGGGGTGGTAACTGAGTAGCCTTTTGTTTGTCAAACAGGGGCTGGTATTTGCTGTAGGTGTCAGGCAAAACTGTGGAACAGCAATAATGTTCTTGTGCACAGGCCGTGGCCAGATACTTAGAAGGTGTATCCTCGTTATCCAGAGAAGATTGTTGTCCTTTATTGCAATGTTCTTTGCAGTAGTCAGATGTCATGGTGACTGTGCGGGCTGCCCAACTGACCACGGGATCATGTAGCGTCAACCAAGGCATCCCAAGGATGAGACGGAACTGTGGAGCATCGATAAGATCGAATTGGATATACTCGTAGTGATCAAGGCCAAACTTCATCAGAAGAGAACGAGTACGGTACGTCACCGGACCAGAGGACAGGGCAGTCCCATCCACTGCTTTCACAAGTTCTGGGATTTCTTTCTTTTCGCAAGTAAATCCTATTTTCAGGGCAAACTCTTGATCGATGTAATTCCCTGTCGCTCCGGAATCTAGCAGGGCATCCACCTCCAAGATCTCCTTTGATGTGACCCACAGGGATACACCAACGTTCAAGTGTGCAACGGCAGGTTGCTGGGTGTTTGCTAGTACAGACGAGATCGTTGTGCGAGGTGTACCCAAATCAGAGACCTCATTCTGACTCGGGCTCTTCAGTTTTCCACCGGTTCTCCTTGTCTTATGGTTGCTGGTACCCGTGGACCGGAGGTTCTCCATGTGAGAGGAGTTCGAGCACGGCATTCTCTAATGAAATGACCTCCTTTGCCGCAGTACAGACACAGTTTCATCTTTCTGCGTTTCTCCCTCTCCTCCGGGGTAAGGGGACCTCGTATCCCTCCGATCTGCATCGGTTCAGGTCCTTCTAGGGCTTTGGTGTGTTCTACCACTGAATCCTTTGGCCTCATATATGAGAATCGGGCTTCTCCTCTGGTCTTATCCCCTTTTCTTTCCTGGAGTCTATGGTCAAGCTGAACAGTTAACTCTATTAACTTTTCGCATAGAACGACCTGGGAAAGGACATCCTTGAGCTCTCCTCGTAGTCCTTGGTAAAACAGCGTGATTCGTTTCTCAGAGGGCCAGTCAGTTTCCACCACTAGCCGGTTAAATGTCGTGATGTAGGTAAGCAGATCCTGGGACCCTTGTCGTAAGGTGAGTAGTTCTCGGTCTAATGTCATCCTATGTGATTTTCTATCGAATAACTTCCTCATCTCGAGGCAAAAATCCGCAAAATGGTGCAGAACGGGATCGTTCCTTTCCATCAGTGGGATGGTCCAACTAGCTGCATTGCCGCCCATGTAAGACATCATAAAAGCCGTTTTAGCTGCTTCCTCCTGGAACACAGCCGGTTTACATAAAAAATGAAGTCGGCATTGATTCAGAAATGTCTCAAACTTTTTGGGATCCCCATAAAAGCGTTCAGGGGGTGCCAAAGGAATGCCTGTGTTCTGTATCACATGAACTGTGGGAACAGCGTCTGTTGCCGTGGGGGGAAAAGGAGTAGCAGCAAAAAATCCACCCCATTGGGTGACAGGAGAAGGGGTGTGTGTAGCGGGTACAGGAGGGGGTAAGGTAGCTGGTCTGATATATGAACCCTCCCCATGACCCTTGCGGGAGAGGCCCGCAACCTCTCTACGCAATGTGCCCATTTCCCTCTGTAAATTCTGGTTTTCTATACGAGAGGTTTGAACCTCCTGTTGCAGAGCAGCCAGGCTCTCCAACAGCGAGGCCAACACCACGTTGGTATCCATCGTCTGGGCCGGGCGTTAAACTTGGGCTTGACAATTCGGTCAGGTTGTCAGTAGCACAAGAATATAGCAACGCCACTAACCTTATACTGGTGGCCAGCGGAGACGATGGTAGTTGATAGTTCCCCCAATTCCCTTGAACGTAACCCCAAGCAGAGGAAAAGAAAACCCTGCTGCGTGAGATCGTGCCCAGGGGAAAAAAGGGAAAGGGGAGAAAATAAACTTGCTGCAAGCCCTCTGGTCTCTTCAGGGTCTGGTCTAGGAGACGGTATAGTATCAATATGGAGGTGACCCTGCAGGACAGAAGAAAGAAGAAAAACACAACAGATGTATGGGAGCTCGCCCTAATGATGACATTATCACTAATCACCTCTACACCTACTCACCAGAAGCTCGGCAGCTAGGATTCTAAAGAAGAATACCACACCACAGTCTTGAGTACTCTCCACTATTATTCTCTTGCAATTTCTATATGTGCATTGCAATCGTGAGTAAAGAATAACATAATAAGTTTCCTAAATCAAAGGTAGCTAAATACTGCACTCCTGTGCTGAAAAACGGTACTGACAGTATTTCCAAATAAAAGAAAACAAAACAGAATGAAAACCTATAAGTTGCACAACCAGTCGGTAATGCGTGCATTAACCCTGTTCGGCCCTCGTCTTCAAACCCAGAAACGAGTGGCAGACAGTAGCACCTGCTACCATATAACAGCCCAAATGTCGTGGTGCTAGAAAAGCATTCTTCGGCGTTCTCCGAAATGCAGGGCAAGGAATTAAGCATAAATACCAAAGCACGGTAGAAAAGAAAACGCTCCGACGTTTTCTTTTGTGAGAGCTGAGGCCAAGAAAACAAAGATGAAAAATGTCGCAGGAAGGAAGCGCACCGGCTTCTTCCTGAATTACCTGTACCGCCGATAAACGACCTGTAAACCTGACAGAGTCCAAAGGCAAGGGTTCCAGGAAACGGGAGAAAAACGGTCTTCAGAAACACATCAGGGTGATCTCAGGAACGAAGCTGAAAAGACTTCACGCTCGGATCCGGCAGGGAACACCGTCCGCCATCTTGATTACTTTCCATATGAATTGTCAAGCACCCTCTGCATGCAGGGGAGGTGCTTATATACTGCCTGCCCTTTAACTCGCCCCACTGCCTTCTGGGAACGGTAGTTCATGGGGCCTTTCTTGTTCTTGTTGCGGTAAACAGCCTGTTTTGCAGCCCTCCGGTGGGTGATCGCTACATCTGGATGCAGATCTTTCTATTCAGCCCTGCGCTGACTCACCCTGTCTCCTGTAGCCACCCCCAGCCCCTGTCACTCAATCTCCAGACAAGGAATACACAACCTAGCAGAGGCAGGCTTGGATAGTTAGGCAAGAAAATACCCACTTTCTAAAAGTGGTATTTTCAAACACAGAATGTTAAAACCAACTTCACTAAAAGATGTATTTTATCATCCTGAGTTCAGGCATACTAAATTCGTTTTTCTACCATGTTCCCTGGGTCAGTTCTGACTATAAGGTGTAATAGTCAGTCTGCCCATTCTGGCCTATGGGGAGCAGGTAGCTTTGCAATAGTGAAAAACGAAAATGGCTGTAATTCACTATTAGGACATGCCACACACACCAGGGCATGTCCTACCTTATACTTACAATGCACCCTGCCCTAGGGCCTACTTTAGGGGTGACCAACATGCAGTAAAGGGAAGGTTTAGGGACTGGTAAGTGGGTGTACTCACCAAGTCGACATGGCAGCCCTAGGCTGCACCCAGGCTCTGCGATGGCAGGCCTGAGACACATTTTACAAGCCGCTTCTGTGGGTGGCACAACCAGTGCTGCAAGCCCACCAGCGGCATTGGATTTACAAGCCCTGGGCACACTGAGTGCACTGTACTAGGGACTGACAAGTAAACCAATCATCCAATCATGGAGTCACTAATACATATATCAATTAACGATAGGGAGCACTTGCACTTTGGCCCTGATTAGCAGCGGCAAAGTGCCCATGAGCATTTAGTCCAGCAAAAACATATCGGCAACAGTGGAGGCATTACGAAAAAATGGAAGGGAGACCCACGCCAAGGATGCCAGGTCTAACAGTCACCCTAAGTGGGACGGGTATGCCCAGACGTGGGTCCCGTGCTCTCCATGCCACTGGAATCAAGCTATCCTGGCTGATGAGGGGTAAAACCCCGAAACTGGTCCGAGGATGCTTGTTTCCAGTCCAGGGAGGACCTGGCCTGGCAGTTCGGGCAGGACTGTTTCCATTGGGCACAGGGTCAAGACTGATTTGCATATGGCTGGGTTCAAACTGGAATGGCATGGGGAGCCAAAAAACGATGGATTTAGGCCCAGATCTCTGTACTGGGGTGAATGTATGACATTGTTCTGCATTCTGTCCATCAATTGTTCTTTTTGCAAAATCTAGAGAAGGACATAACAGAAGAGGAAATTGCTGCTCTGATAGGCAGCCTTCTATATAGTATGGCATCTGGTCTAGATGGGTATCCGGCAGAATACTACAAGATGCATAAATACCTAATAACGCTGCTACAACACAAGCACCTGGGAGAGACCCCGCTGGACCCCACTACACTATGGCCCTAATTCACAAAGGGCCTCTGGCCTCCTGGCGGAGGCTCCGCAGTTATGGGGGAGTCTCTGTACTTGGGGCAGAATCTCAGCAATGAGTATTCTGATTGAGGAGATTCCGCCCGAGTGCTGAGACTGTGTGACCTCCAAAACGAGTGCAGGAGCCCTTTGTGAATCAGGCCCCGAGAGAGGGAAACCATCAGAAATTGCACTAATACTTAAGCCAGACAAAGGTCCATTACGATAAGCCTGTGATATGCCGATCACCCTCTTAACCAACTAAAAACTCAAAAATCTTGACCAATCACTTGAAACTGGTGCTACCTTCCCTTATTCAAAAAGACAAAAGTGGGCTTTATCCCGGCATTACACCTCCACTCCCTGGTGCATGTCCTATGGCATGTATGGTCAGGCACAAATGAAAAACTAGAGGTCTCTCTCAATGCCGAAAAGGCGTTTGATAGATCCAAGTGGGCATACCTTTTCTATGTTCTACAAGAAGGGGCCATAGGGGATGTTTCAATCTAGAATTCAGAAGCTTTACATGCTCTTAATCACCAGGGTCACTTGTAATGGACACTTATCCAAACCTTTTGAGGTAAGAAAGGGACCTAGCAGGGATGCCCACTATCCCCGCTTCTCTTCATATTAGCACTAGAGCCATTGGCAATAACCATTAGGGAAATACCAGGCATCCAAGTGATATTGATGCCAGGAGGGTTGCTCAAGAAGTCGCTGTATGCAGACTATATATTGGTCACACTCTTGAAATCAGCATCCTCTATGCAAGCCCTCATTGTCTTGATCACTTGCTTCTTGCAATTGTCCGGTTATAATATTAGCTGGGATAAATGTGAGGCAGTACCATCGATGAGTCATACAACGATGGCAGCCCTTGTATGGCAACTCATTAGATGGATGCTAGATGTTTCAGGAAATGGAATTCAACAGGTGTAAAAAAACATCGTTCCTGAGCTGGTAAGTATTGGGAAATGTTGGCGTTCTGTTTGGAAAATATTAGGCGTATAAAGGTTTGAATGTAAAAGTGGATTTAATATGTAATAAAGAAAAAGTTAAACAAAAATATGTTCAACAGAATGAATTAAAAGTAATTTAATTATATTTGAATGAAAAATTAATATTACATTCTTTAAATTCATAAAAGGTTGTTGGATTATTTGAAAATTACATAATATATTTTATTTTTTAATCAATCCTTTTTTTAAAGAAATTATATTAAATGGATTTATATTTTAAAATAGTTTAAATATTTTACTTCAGTTTAAAATTATTTACTATGCTGTTTTATTTTAAGTTCTTACTTCCATTTGTTTCTATGGAGGGTTTTGCAGTACCAGTGGTTGGCCATGTGTGGTGTTGAACTTACTCCAGCTATGAACTGGAGTGCATTTGTACTCCTTGTGGGTCCGTCTTGGGTGTAGTAACCTTAGAAATTCAGTTTGTGAATAGCAATGACCTTACTATTTAGTTGGTGGTTGCATATCCCTCCTTAAACACCTTCCTAGCCCCCTTATCCAATCCTTACTCCTTTCATAACTCCTCCCCTTCATTTGTACGTATTCTGCCTTTTCTAGCCTCTCACCTCTGTTCCTCCCACATTTCTTAAAAAGGTATACTTATATATCTGAATACTCCGCCGTCAGGATGGGCATCTGGCACAGAAACAGATAGGAGAGGTAGAAGTTGAACCTCCACATATAGGTTTATCCCTTCCTGCAAAAAACAATCCAGTATGCAACACAGGCACCCTTGCACCATGTTGCAAGGCTGCCGAGTTGGTGTTAGGCAGCCAAAAGGGTGCCAGCAGAGGGGAAAGGACAGGAATGCGCCATACTGCCTTAAATAGGTGACTAGCTGCACTGCATTCCATGCCTTTCATAAATTAGCCCCTTGGTTTATGACAGCAGAGAGCCAGCTGCACAAAGTGGCATTAGAGGCAGATGTACAAGGAGAACCTTGCACCATGTCCAGTACCCACCAGAGTTAGGGTGTTGGACCCAGGATTTGTTTGAAGGACAGGCCCTGTGCCCAGAACCTGCAGGGTATGCCCACATTCCATAACAAAGGGGGATTGGGTGGCAAGAAGGCACACAGTTGGTATATTGAAAAGTGGGGAATTGAGAGCAAAGAGCCCACTGAGCACAGCCCAGCCAAAATATGTCTATCTGAATTCTGCAGGCCAGTTGTCAGATACTGTGCTTAGGTTGTGGGCTTTGAACATGCCCTGTGCACTGAGCCCACTGGGAAAGGCTGACACCCATATCTTGTGGGTTCCAATGTTACGTGAATTCGGCACAGGATGTTGCTAAAGGCATTGCCCTGCAGGCAGATAACATTGGAGGACTGGGTTTTGGGCATAGCCTGAAGCCACATTCAATACTTGCGGCCCAGCATACATGACTGCAGAACATTCCCAGCCTCAGACCTTTCCCCGTGTGCTCTGGGGCAGAAGGACTGTGTGTAAGGCATGGACAAAGGCCACATCCTGCATTCACCGCCCGCTAGACCTGGCTGAAGGCAAGGCTTCAAGAGCTGGACACATGTCCATGGCAAAGGCCACAGCCTGCACCCAGTGCTCTGAGTTCACTTAGCACAGCTGAAGGCCTTGCAAGTAAACTCTCGTGGCCAGGCAGTTTGGGGTGGGTGGATGGAGGGCACTGCTGAAGCCCACAGACTGTGTCAAGAGCCTGCAGAGCACAGCTTAAGGTCATTTAAGGTCATCCACTGGACCAAGAAATGGGGTAATGCACATTCTATTTGGTGTATGCATTGTGGTCTGGAGGAAGGGGCACTGAAGATGTGGTGTTGGGGAAGGGCACACGTTTTACCCAGGGCCGACTACACAGGTACAGGATGTAGATCATGCACAGAGGGCTCTGCAGCCAGGGGTACTGGGTGCAGGGATCACATAGATCACAACTACACCAGAGCCTGCTGTGAATGACAAGTCAACAGGATGTGTGGGTATGGGGCACTGGCCGTGGGCATGGCTGAAAGTCATCTCCTGCCGCCAAAATCTTTTATGACTGGCTGAAACCTCTGCACAGTTGACTGGGTATAAATCATGGCACGGAGACTGAAAACACTTTGTAAAGGAACCAACTTCATCAAAAATAAATAAATAAATTCACTTTTATGTTTTTTCTCAGAGCAAGTGTATGGTTCCTTTCTCACATAGTAAAATAATGGATATCATGAAAAATATTAATTTGCTGACAAAGCTTTCATTAAAGGGTTGTTATGATTACAATCCAATTTTTTTTTTAAAAACCTCTAAAATGCCCCAGCCATGTTTTGGTAAGCAGGTATTAATTCCCAATGTATTGTCCATTACCTCTATCATGATTAGGCCTGGGCGGTAAATTCCGTTCCGCTCGCGGAATTTGCGGAATTTGGGTAATTTCGCGTTCCGCGGAGAACGCGGAATTACCAAACATTCCGCGATCCGCGGCTTCGCGGAATTTTTTGCTTGTTCGCGCTTTCAAAATGCGTGTTCGCGAGATATTTCTCCCCGAGCACGCAAACAGCATTCGCGAACAGGAAAAAAGCATCGCGAACGGGCGGAACAAGCAATTCCGCATGTTCGCGGAACTTTTGCGTGCTCACGGAGATTTTGTACCGTTTCGCCGAGCTTTGCGTAACGCGACTACGCAAATTCCGCCCACCCCTATGATGGCAGTGAGCCTGGCAGACACTGGGAGGTCAAATTTACTATTCTAACTCCAGTCCTGGAATATTTGGGGAAGGCTATGCATTCCCCAAATATTTTTCGGAAAGGTCGAAAAGAAGTAATTTTGAACGGCATAAAGTGCTGCCCTGAAGGCGCAGCTCAGGATAAAAAACTAGGAAAACCCATGACCAGTGGCATTACATATCACCTTATAAATGACATTATCCATTACAACACCAAAGCTGCAAATGACTGCTCTTTTACTCATCTCTCGATTAGCAGAGTAAACGCAGCCTGTGCATTTTTTGATTGGCAGAGCCACCAACTGTTTGTGTCCTAAATATAGATAGATAGATAGATAGATAGATTGATAGATAGATTGATAGATAGATAGAGGAATGGATGGATGGGTAGGTAGGTAGATAGATAGATAGATAGATAGATAGATAGATAGATAGATAGATAGATAGATAGATAGATAGATAGATAGATAGATAGATAGATTGATAGATAGATAGAGGAATGGATGGATGGGTAGGTAGATAGATAGATAGATAGATAGATAGATAGATAGATAGATAGATAGATAGATAGATAGATAGATAGATAGATAGATTGATAGATAGATAGAGGAATGGATGGATGGGTAGGTAGGTAGATAGATAGATAGATAGATAGATAGATAGATAGATAGATAGATAGATAGATAGATAGATAGATAGATAGATAGATAGATAGATAGATAGATAGATAGATAGATTGATAGATAGATAGAGGAATGGATGGATGGGTAGGTAGGTAGATAGATAGATAGATAGATAGATAGATAGATAGATAGATAGATAGATAGATAGATAGATAGATAGATAGATAGATAGATAGATAGATTTGAAAGTGTACATCTCAAGACAACTCCATGAGAAACATGTGATATTCTGTAGCACAGATGGACAGCCGCCTCTATAAAAGCTCAAATGTTCTTTTGTTTTGTTGAATATCTACATTAAAGATTGCAGGTGTTTGTAGGTCAGTTTGATAAGAGCTGGCCAAAGTTGATGTTGCCACTCACAACATTGACAGTACTGTGCAAGGCTAGCAGGGGACTACGGCTGGCTCTTCTCTGCAGGTGTTGGTCAGAGGCATAGTGAGTAATATGGACACCTCTGCTGTCACGCAACTTCACAGCAAGCCCTAAGCACACAGCTCCTAGGGACTACTTTTCAGACTACAGATGGAAATTGCGAACTTTAGTTAAAGTTTTCAACGACCTGTACATACATGTTTTTCTTTTGCAGAAATACTATGACCTTGGGAAAACCTACAGAAATGTTGTTAAAAAAATTACTTTTAATTACTTGTGGTATAAAGTTTTCCCAAACCTTTTGCAACAGCCAACTTTTAAAATTATTGTTCCACGCTTCCACTGAAGAAACTTCACATCTCGGGGAACTAAGTTCAGAAATATCTTACTCTGCAGCTGTGGCTCTATACTAAACTTTTAATGACTACAAACAGAGTCCAACTTTAAGTATCATGTCCCTGGAGCTTACAACACAGACACACAACCCCTGCTGACATAAAGAGCGGCGCCTTTAAAAAGCAGGTGCGAGAGTAGGATGCCTACATTCCTCCTTTACTTCAACATCCATACTTGACATACATTTCCATGTGATGTTTTGCCCTTTCTTAGTACTTTTATTAAGCAGTATTCATGTAGTTAGGCACTATTGATCCGTCTCATCTCCCGGATGTGTGCACAGAATCTTTCACTGGAACAGCTGCACTCCTTCCACCCTTGATCTTGGGCACCTCTTGAAGCACCACTGCGGATTGCTGGACTCTTGCTGCATTTTGGATTGTGAGTCAGGACGTGTCTTTTTGTGGCTGCCACGATCTGCGTGAGTGTTCATCTCCAAGGTTAGTTGTTAAGTTGATAAGTTGAGACATTTTTGTGACCCTTTCCCTGGTATTTCTTGCGTGTCACCAGCAGGGATGGTCGGTTCTTCTGAGCCACATGGTTGGAGGTGGCGACAAATCATTGTCTGGATCGACCTCTGCACGCCCAGAATCACCCCCCCCCCCCCCCCCCCCTCCCCTTGCGTTATCTACAGCACTCAACTGGGGACTAAAAGCAGCTTTGGAAAGGTTTCTTAATAAGTCAAACATCGAGGAAGCGAGAAAAGTAAACATTAGCCAGGAGCATCATTTCTCCGCAGCAGCAAACAGTATATGTGTCTAAAGGAGAACTGAGGTTTCAGTGTGCATCCGTATTATATTTATTAATTCCATTATCTCCTATTGATTTAGTTAGTATGTTTCAGATATCACACACATGCTGCCTTGCACATAGGACGATGGCACGTGTTGAATATCAGTAGGATCGATATTGAATATTCGGTGAAGGTTAGTGTGAGGGTTCAACAGCAGACCCTCACTCGGAAGCAATGATGACATAGGCGCTGGGATCTGTGCGTGGGAGGGACTTCGGGTCCTCAAACAATAGATATAGAATGCCAAGTACCAGATCCCCCCCCCTCGGCTTTGGAAGGGGTTATGGTGACCGTAGATCTCTGCAGTGGCTTCTGTGGAGCTGACACCATGGAAGGTGGGTCTGGAAAACTCCCAGCCTCTTGGGGTACAAGAAGCTGCACTTTTACAAAACGGGATCAAGTTGAGCCTTCTCTTCCACCGTAGGCAGTGTTAACACTTTTCACGATGAAACCTGGAAATATCACTCTCAGAGGGGCATATACTGTTTGAGTGAAGCGGGAGGGATCTTTCGCCAATTCTTCTTCACCACTATGTGGGGCAGAAACAATTTGTTGGCTCTACTCATTATCATTAATATTAGTAATATTATTATTATTATCAAGAATAAGAAGTATATAACTGTCCTCTCCTAAAGCATAGTTGAATGAAAGCTACAGAGGCTGTCACTCTGTCCTTCACTTGGAGAAACTGGTTCTGGGTGCGGTTCCCTGGACACCGGTCTCGCTGCAGAATCTAAAGGGGGTTCTGGACCTCTTGCAGGGCGCCTGTGAGGGGGATTCTGTGCGCCTTACCGTTGAGTCAGGTAGGGGTGGATAGGTTGGAACCAGGACAATGTGCAGCAAAGGGCTTTGCATCTGGCTCGGAGAGCTTGTCCTGCTGGAGAAAGCTCCTAACCTAGTGTCTGGTGGAAGTCTGCAGCGGCAGCAGAAGGAAGGCTATGGCAGGACACACCAAGGCTGCTCTGGTGACCTAGTGCTTGGGGAGAGGTTTGAATTCTAGGGATGACGAAAGTGTCCTTCGAGAACATAGTTAGCGAAGGGTACACTGAGAACCTGGGCTTATGAATGAGATCAGCTCACAAGGACAAGAGGTCTTTTACCATTTGTGTGCTCCACCTTGAAGGGAGAAAGGTGATTTTTATCTGGCTGCCCTCAAACGGTTTGAATTCAGTCGTACATTCATGAGGCCGTGTCATGAACTAGTGTGTGGACACAGATCTGCACTGTGCCCCTGTGTCCAAGGCACTGCACCACTGGAAACAGATGCTCTTAACTTAGAACTTCTCCCAGATAGCCCAGGAGCTGCCAAGAGCACAGCTCAGACCCAAGGAGATGCAACCACTGCTCCCTGGTTCCAAGCTGTGCTGTCTCCAGCTCATGATTAATTCACAGAACTTCCGAGCTAAGTTTATTTACTTTAGAAAGTGTATTTCCTTAATAAGCATTGGCAAAACCAGCAGTTCTGGCTTTTTGTTAGGTTAAGTGTTTGATAATTGTTGGTTGAATGTGTGCTGGTTGCTCCCAGCTGCCTTTGAAAGAAAAGCAATATGCTGTGCTGCAACATTGTGGCAGCTCTGAGTAGGGTGCCTCATATCCCAAATAAGCGCTTATGGCTTCTAAGAGCCATTCCTTTAAAAAATCATATCTCCAGTTCTGCTTATTGGATTTTTTTATTTTGGTCTTGTTGTATTCATTAAATGTAGTTCTGTTTTTCTAACGCCGTGTTCAATCTTTTTGCGTGGTGTTTTGTCTGTTTTACTGTTTGACGTGTTGCACAAGTACTTTACACATTGCCTCTAGCCCGACTGTTCTGTGCCAAGCTACCAGAGGGTGAGCACGGGTTAATTTAGGTTTTCCCTGACTAGGATTGTGGTTGCTGCCTCACTTGGGCACGTACCCTAGTCAGCTAACAACACAATTTCTAACAGTGCACTTGAAAGGCATAAAGAGCAACATATTTCATTTTAGATTATTTTATCAAAGAGCCAGAGTTTTCATTGCAACTTTAACAAGGATTTGTGTGCACACATCTTTGACAAGCTAAATTTGAGGTTTGCAGGGGATTCTGGGTAAGAAAACATTGAGCGATCCACACAAGCCATACCTCCTTGGACTAACCCTGGTGTCTAGTTTTCAGAAATGTGTGGGTTTGGTAGGTTTCCCTAGATGGCCGCCAAGCCCGGGGCCAAAAACCCAGGTGCCCCCCCTTGCAAAACCAGGTTGTTTTATGATAGGTAATTATGATGTCTCCACAATATGTTTTGGGCCCTTCCCTGCCACGGCACTTGGCCCACCCACACAAGTGAGGTACCATTTCTATCGGGAGACTTTTGAGAATGCGGAGTGTGTGGAAGTTTGTGGATCCACCCAGATTCCAGAACTTTCCATCACGGAAATGTGAGGAAAATGTGTTTTTTTTTTTTTACAAAGTTTGAGATTTACAAGGGATTCTGGCTAACAGAACCTAGTGAGAGCCCCATCATGGATTCCCCTGGGTGTCTAGTATTTAAAAATGTATAGGTTTGCTAGGTTGCCCTGGGTGCTGCCAGAACTAGGGTTCAAAATCCACAGCTAGACAATTTGCAAAAAAAGGTCAGTTTTCACTGGAAAAATGTGATGTGTCCATGTTGCGTTGTGGGCTGTTTCTTGTCACGGGCACTAGAACTACCCACACAAGTGAGGTACCATTTTTATCAGGAAACTTTGGGGAATGCAGGGTGGATGGAAGTTTGTGGATCCACGCAGATTCCAGAACTTTCCATCACAGAAATCTGAGGAAAATGTGTTTTTTTTTAGAAAGTTTGAGGTTTGCAAGGGATTCTGGGTAACAGAACCTCGTGAGAGCCACACAAGTCACCCCATCCTGGATTCTCCAGGGTGTCTAGTTTTCACAAATGTAGAGGTTTGCTAGGTTTCCCTAGGTGCCGGCTGAGCTAGGGTTCAAAATCCACAGCTAGGCACTTTGCAAAAAAAGGGTCACTTTTCACTGTAAAAATGTGGTGTGTCCACATTGCATTTTGGCCCATTTCCTGTCGCAGGCACTAGGCCTACCCACACAAGTGAGGTGCCATGTTTATTGAGAGACTTTGGGAAATGCGGTGTTTCTGGAATTGTGTGGATCCACGCAGATTCCAGAACTTTCCATCACAGAAATATGAGGAAAATGTGTATATTTTTTTTACAAAGTTTGAAGTTTGCAAGGGATTCTGGGTAACAGAACCTGGTGAGAGACACACAAGTCACCCCATCCTGGATTCTCCTGGGTGTCTAGCTTTAAAAAATGTATAGGTTTGGTAGGTTTCCCTAGGTGCTGGCTGAGCTAGGGTTCAAAATCCATAGCTAGGCACATTGCAAAAAAGGGTCAGTTTTCACTGGAAAAATGTGATATCTCCACGTTGCGTTTTGGTCCGTTTCCTTTCACAGGCACTAGGCCTACCCACACAAGTGAGGTACTATTTTTATCTGGAGACTTTGGAGAATGCTGGGCCTGTGGAAGTTTTTGGCTCCTCACAGATTCCAGAACGCCCATCATACAAATATGAAGAAAATGTAGATTTTTTGACAAAGTTTGAGGTTTGCAAAAGATTCTGGGTACCAGGACCTGGTGAGAGCCACATAAGTCACCCCATCTTGGATTTCTCTGGATGTCTAGTTTTTAAAAATGTATAGGTTTGCTAGGTTTCCCTTGGTGCCTGCTGAGCTAGGGTCCAAAATCCACAGCTAGGCACATTGCAAAAAAAGTGTCAGTTTTCATTGAAAAATGTGATGTGTCCACGCTGAGTTTTGTGCCATTTCCTTTCACGGGCACTAGGCCTACCCACACAAGTGAGGTACCATTTTTATCAGGAGACTTTAGGGAATGCCGGGTGGGTGGAAGTTTGTGGCTCCTCACAGATTCCAGAACTTTCCATCACAGAAATGTGAGGAAGATGTGTTTTCTTTTTTACAAAGTTTGACATTTGCAAGGGATTCTGGATAACAGAACCTGGTGAGAGCCACACAAGTCACCCCAACCTGGGTTCCTCTGGGCATCTAGGTTTCAAAAATGTGTAGGTTTGCTAGGTTTCCCTAGGTTCCGGCTGAGCTAGGGTTCAAAATCCACAGCTAGGCACATTGCAAAAAAAGAGTCAGTTTTCACTGGGTAAATGTGATGTGTCCACGTTGCGTTTTGGGCCGTTTCCTTTCGCAAGCACTAGGCCTACCCACACAAGTGAGGTACCATTTGTATTGGGAGACTTTGGGAAATGCCAGGTGGGTGGAAGTGTGTGGCTCCCCACAGATTCCACAACTTTCCATCACAAAAATGTGAGGATAATGTGTCTTTTTTTGACAAAGTTTGAGGTTTGCAAGGGATTACGGGTAACAGAACCTGGTGAGAGCCACACAAGTCACCCCATCCTGGATTTCCCTGGGTGTCTAGTTTTAAAAAATGTATAGGTTTGCTAGGTTTCCCTAGGTGCCAGCAGGGCTAAGGTTCAAAATCCACAGCTAGACACTTTTTGAAAAAGGGTAAGTTTTCACTGTAAAAATGTGGTGTGTCCACGTTGCGTTTTGGCCCGTTGCCTGTCACGGGCACTAGTCCTACCCACACAAGGGAGGTAGCATTTTTATCGGGAGACTTAGGGGAACACAGAAGTGTAGAGCAACTGTTATTACCTATTGGATTTCTAAGCATCTCTGCCTTCCAAATGTAAGAATGTGTAAAAAAGAAGTCACTTTGAAAAATGCCCTATAATTCACATACTTGTATGGGTACCCACAATTTCAGAGATGTGCAAATAACTACTGCTTCTAGGCTATATATTTTGTTCCCATTTTGGAAATACATAGTTTTCCTTGATACCTATTTTTCACTCTTTATATTTTACCAAATGAATTGCTATATACCTGGTACACAATGAAAAACCATTGCAAGATGCAGATCAGTTATTGGCTCTGGGTTCCTCGGGTTCTTGGTGAACCTACAAGTCCTATATATCCCCACAACCAGAAGGGTCAAGCAGATGAAATGGTATATTGCTTTAAAGAATCTGTCATACTTAGAAGAAGTTACAGTGAAAATGTTGGAACAAATCGCTGTTGTTTTCAACTCGGTTTCAAAATGTCTTATTTTGAACTGTTATATTCTATAAAAAAATCCTTGAAGGATCTACACAAATGACCCCTTTCTGAATTCAAAATTTTGTCTACTTTTCAGAAATGTATAGCTTTTCGGGATCCATTATTGCTTTCACACCCATTTCTACCACTAGCTGGAAGGAGGTTGAAAGCACAAAAAGTAAAGAAAAATACTGTCCCAGTAAAATGCCAAAACTGTGTTAAAAAAATTAGGTTTTCTGACAAAAGTCTGCCTGTCCCTGAAATTTGGGAAAATGGTGATTTCAGCACCACAAACCCTTTGATGATACCATTTGCAGGGAAGAAAACAGACGCTTTCTTCTGTAGCACGGTGTCCTCATTTTTCCCCCCAAAAACCAAAATGTAGCTGTATTTTGGCTAATTTCTGGGTTCCCTCCAGGGGAATCCACAAACCCTGGCTACCTTTAAAATTCCCAGGATGTTGGAAGAAAAGCATATAAATTTGGCGTGGATACCTTATGTGGACAAAAAGTTACAGGGGTCTAAGTGCAAACTACCCCAAATAGCCAATAAAAAAGCTTAGCGCAGGGGAGGAAAAGGCCTAGCAGCGAAAGGGTTAATAAAAAGATCTAAGGGCCAGATGTACGACCAATTTTAGCATGCGCAAACGGGTTAGCGACCCGTTTGCGCATGCTAAAATTGGACTGGCCATGTATCAACACAATTTTGGAGTCAAAAATGTGTTTAGAGACTCACTATTTGGAAGGGGCTTTCCCTTCCAAATAGCAACTCTGTAACCCATGTACGAATGTTTAGTGGTCGCAAAACACTCACAAATTACCACCCTCTAAACGAGGGTGGTAATGGATTCGCAAATGGGAAGGGGCCCCAGGGGACCCCTTCCCCTTTGTAACAGGCTCTGAAAATAATTTTTAAGGGCAGACAGTGGTCCCAGGGACCACTACCTGCCCTTAAAAAATGAAACAAAAATGTTTTTTTTTTTTTTTTTTTTTTTAAATGCATCCGTTTTCCTTCATTCAAAAGCAGTCCCCAGACATGGTGGTCTGCTGAGCCCAGCAGGCCACCATCCCTGGGAGGGCCAGCCATTCCCATTGGGCTCGCAAATTGCGAGAGGCTCATTAATATTCATGAGTCTCGCAATTTGCGACCCCATTGGGAATTGCAAACAGTGTTAAACACACTGTTGTACATGCAAAATAGCGCCTCGCAAATTGCGTGTCGCAAAAGACTCACAATTTGCAAGGCGCTATTTTGTGCGTCGTACATCTGGCCCTAAATCTGCACCCATAGACATTCTTCTTGAATGGGTGCAAATGTACTACCTTTTGAAATTCACATACACTGGCAGTGGTAGGCACTCTGGACAGAGGCCCACCTGATGCAAATCAGTATTGAGCCTGGCCCTCATGGAGACAGTCCATCCCAAACCTTGGTCATCTCGCCCCTCTACCCTGCAGCCCACTGATTTTTTAGATGAGAAATCTGAGATGCGCTCCTCCCCCGAGTCTCACTGATTAAGCTACCCCTCTGACAGCAAGTGGCAGCAAGAGTCTGGTAGCAGTGTCTGAGCAGTTGATAGACCCTTGAAAAGTTAAAAGAAAGACCAAAATTACAAAAAGTTCTTTTAAAAACACCAAATCTCCCCAAGTCCCTGGGACTGAAGGAGATTCCTCTCTGTGTCGGTGACAACATTGTGCTTTGGCATAATGCCACTAGTCACACAGAAGAAACACCAAAGACTGGCCTGTTGCCCCATGCTGTATACTGTGGTGGACAGAAGTAAAATGTGAATGACACTATGGCACACCAGTGGATAAAGAGGGCTGGATAAAGCTCAGATAAGTATGCTCGTTATATAGAGATTTTAGTAAACTTTTAAGGTTTTGGCAAATGCCAAACCTAAACAAAAGAAAACCTATGACTTCAGGCGCTGAATCAGAGCACACTTTCTCTTTGTACTTATTGTACTTTTTTTTAGAATCGATAACATAAGTCCTTGAAACAGCTACTACTGTGTGTAGAGCAACCTACGAATAGGCGCACAGCTATGTCCTGCACCAGTGCAGCCATTCACAGTACCACGCATAATATTAATTTTAAGAGATGGCCTACCTGAACAGTTAAATGGGGTTGACATGGGATTTTAAGGCAATGAGTGCAGGTTTTGTAGGGCTACAACTGAATGTGTCAATCATGAATTATTTAAGTGTCAACCAAAAGTTGAATGTTTTATTTATGCAATTTTTTGTACTCTATTTTAAATAATTCCATTCACCTGATGGTATGTATAAGTAACTTTCACTACTTTGTTATTTACATTTTCTATACTGATTCCAAAAACATTTAATAAACATAGTAACTATAGTGGACATTTTTGCAGTGCGGAGACAAGAAAAGTAAAAAATCCTCCTCTACACTTCAGACCAGTATTGTTCCAATTGCCTGTTTCTAGTCCCCGCACTATCACATCTTGATTTCTCTAGTCTCACCTCAAGCTAATCCTACTCTAAAAAAGAGTTTGCGGTACATAGAAGATCTTCTTCATAGCTTTAAGGTCGTGCGTTCCACGTGCGTGTTGTGAAGCATGGGTCCAATGCCCATTCCTTTCAGCTACATACGGCGTCGCTTCGCTATGAAGAGTAACCCTTGCAAAGGACCTATTGTGAATAGTCCAGCTTTCTATTCATATCTAGTGTGAATGAACCTTTGGAGATTAGAATGACATGCGTCTGATTTAGTTGGGATCCAAATTTGACTGCACGGTGTGTCTGCCTTACATGAAGCAAAAATAGAGGGGTAGATCGGGAGCCCCTACTACCCCAGGCCCTGCAAGCTATGACAATAGGACCAGGCAGAAGCTTGAGGCACTGTGCAAAAGTTAATGGAAACATGAGATCTTGAAACACCCCTTCCTTGAGGTATGAGCGGCAAAGAGCAGTATTGATGCATTACATATATAATTATTTTATATTGTGCTACTGTGTCATCTTGTGGTTACCTCAGACCTCTGGGAATGCAACAGGATTCACAACCTTGGCAAAGGTAGTGAGAAGCTTGCTAGATTAGACAGATCCCTATCCACTAATCATCAATGGGTATGCATTTGTGGCAGGTTCAGAAATGTAAGGGCACCTTTCCAATTTTTAGGAGATTCCTGAACTGCAAGTGATTAGATTGCATCCTCATCTTAGAGCGTAAGTGCTCCACAAAATCTCCCTTCATATTTTAGCTTTCTGAGAGATATTCGTTTAATCACATTAGATGAAGTTGGTGAAAAGACTCTCACTGGGAAGGAATGTGATGTGTCTATATGTGTCCTGGATTTGGAAATTATCATTTCTTATGTGCTATTTCTCAGATTTTTCCTTTGACTGTTTTTGCTGGCTGCAGAACTTTGTGCACTTTACCCCTGCTAACCAGGGATAAAGTGCCCGTGCTCTCTCTTTCAACATGATGAAATTGGCATACCCATGATTGGCATAATTAACTTAACTATAAGACCCAAGTATATGGCCCAAAGGGTACCCAGGGCCTGTAAGTAAAATGCCACTAGTCAGCTACAGACCCATTGTGCCACCCACTGCAATGACAGTGAAAAGACGACTGTAGCATACCATTTGTAGTATGGTTGTGCAGTTTTAACCTGCACATTCAACTTGTTAAATTAACCCCTTTTTAGAGGTCAAAACCTTGCTTTCAAATATTAACGGACCACCCCTAGGTGGGCCTTATTGCCCATATGGCAGGGTTCCAGGTATTTAAAAGTAGGACATGTAATGGTACAATATTACACATGTCCTTACAGTGAAAAAAGCCTCAAAAGCTTCTTTCACTATAGCAAGGTAGGCTGTTCCATAGGAAAGTATTTTGATGCAATATTAAATATGAGAAAGTAATCTCCAGTCAGGAAAGAGCTTCAAATGTCATTGTTGGACTATTTGAAAAATTTATTAAAAGCCAACTTCACTGGTGAAGTCAGATTTTTAATCAGTATTTTGGAAAATGTACTTTTAGAAAGTTACCTTTTCCTGCCTGAAGCTTTTGGAGGCCCATGTGGATGAACTCCAAATGTCACCTAGCAGCTGAATAGCCCCCTTGACAAGATGTGAAAACTGCTCTCAGAACATGACTGGTTTATAGTGACCACAGAGAAGAGCTCACTAATTTCCATGGCCATACCTCTTCGGTGAGCACAGGAGCTCTGCTCATGGGTGGAAAAGTTCTGCTATCTTGGTTTTAGGAAGAGAGGAGCGCTGTGGGAATGTTTACAGTAGGGCACACAGGAAATGCTGCACAATTTGGTATGGTTACCCCTGGAAACCTTCACCACATAGGTTGCCTAGTGGCCAGGAGTTCCCCCACTAACAGGCTATAGCCAGTGATAAATGTGACATCACAGTACCCTCAACAGAACAATTTCTGGACCTATAGAAGAATAAAAGAGTACTGGACATGCTATCTGTGGCCTGAGAATACTCTGTAAGACTAGACATGCTCTTCCTCATGTGCCCAGGACAAAGATATGGATTGCAAAGGCTGTAAGGCAGACTTTCTGTCCAATCTATAGGGGCACAACAAGTTACAATTCTCTTTTTCCTGCAAATGCCCGGCTGACCAGTTCCAACTGACCCTGCCCTGAACCCTGCTGCTTATCTCTGCTGGAGTGAGTCTACTCTTGACACCCAAGTGCTGGCCCCAAGGTCCTGGACACCTGGCTAGTGTCAAACGGTACTCCTCCTAACATATCTTCAAACTTGGGACTTGTTGCTGTTAAGGACCTGTGGAAGACTGTGACCAACTTGCAAAGCCCATCTGATAAAGGTGCATTGCTGCTGGGCCAAAGATTCAGGTTACTCCAGCTCACAGCTTTCGAGGAGCTGCAAATCCAATACAGGGGGACATTGTGGAGATGGTATCTAGCTTTGTGGAGAACTCTTTAGCTACAGCCTACAACCTTGCTCTGCTGGAAAAATCCAAGCTCCAAAAAGAGTGACTGAAGCTAGACATCTTTATTGGGCATTTGGCCAGTGAGGAACCTTACTTGGGTGTGAAATTCAAACTTCTCCTGCTCGGAGCTTTCCCCACAAAAGTTAACAGCTTCACCAGGACCTTGTCCAGCAGCTATTCGATGACATGGTGACCTTGATGGCCACAGCCTGCTGCCTTGCCATGCTGAGATTGTTTTACTTCCATTGTAGAGGCTACGGGCCTAATTTAAATTTTGGTGGGTGGCCGGTCCTCCATGATGGTGACGGAGTTAATAAAGCTGTCTCCCTGATGCAGGTGCTGCCTGCCAGATGTAGAAAAGTCCACTGGCCTCGTTGATATTTCTACCATGATAGGTTCCTGCCTATGTACTGTAATTTCGAAGGAGGGCTCCATCAACAACGCGATGCTGTATGTCAAAATTTAAAAAAAAATGTTTTAGAAAAAAAAAATCCCAAAGCATAATTTTCATTCTAAAAATAAAAAAATAATGCCCCCCTTTGCCATGTGAGTTTTCACATGTGGTGAGGGGGGCAGTGTGCACTTTTTGATGCCCCTTACCACTGGGTTTTTCCTGAAAAAGGGGCTGCATGTCTGCACATCTAAATAAGGAGTGCAGCTATATGGCTAAAGCTACGACGGCCCTTTCTCTGTCAGTACATTGGAGGAGTTTGATCATGGCAAAGCTGGAGTAGTCTCCACCATCGTCAAACCCAAATTTAAATCGGGCAGGTGGACCATAATGTTGGCAGGGAGAGAGCTCCATCCCTGTTGTGAGGGAGTTCCATCTCTGCCAAGATTTAATTGAGGCCCTAAGTCTAAAATTTAAACTTTCAACCAGGGACCCTATCACACAAAGTGTCCTGGGGTACAACGTACATGTGCACCTGCTTTGTGAACCCCAAAGGCACTTTGGTATTACAGAAGAGGACAGCAGACACTTGTGCAGTCCTTTCTGTAATACTGATAGCACTGGCACACATGTAGCACAAGCGAGAGGGCATTCCTTCATGTGCACAAAGGTGTGGGCCCATGCAAATGAGGGAATCTCTTTGCCTCTGCGCCCGGGCCCTTTTACTGATGGGGGCACAAATGCAAAGAAGCTGGCAGGGGGTGCCTTGGCAGTGTGCCACAAAAAAGTGGTGCACAGCCATTGTGCACCCTGAGGGCAGCCCTCTGGAGGGGACAAAGGGAGTACCATGTTCCCCTTGGATATCCCTCTGCAAGTGGGTGCGTTCACTCACTGCACCTGACTCCAGGGGGATCTTGTCCCCTCTCTGAAGTGCAGGTGGGTGCCACCTTCACAGTGAAGCACAGAATGACTGATTAAAGTAGGTGCACCATATTTCACTGAATGTGCTGCCTCGCATTCATGACTACCCTTAGGGCAGCGCATTCATCGTAATCGGATGCACTGTTCATGTTTGTGCAAGGGTATTAAATTACTTAAAAGTGAACAGTGGCACACAAATCAACAGTGCACATAATACATAATATGGCCCCAGGTTGAACCTGGTTTCTGCATCTGACCCATGCTTCATCGTGGTTGGCCTTAAATTTGCACCTGTGTATTGGAAAAGCGCAAGCAGTTGCCTGCGGTCGGTGCTTAAGGCTTTTTGGTGCTATTTTGAACTATAAACTTTTAAAATTCATAACTCTGGTTGACTTTTTGTCATTTGCCCTTATTTTTTTCATTAAAATTCACTCTCTTTTTGTTAACTGATTTGGTATTTTTTTGTGTTGTAATGCTTTATACATTGCTTCTAAGTTAAGTGTGTATGCTCTGTGCCCTATCTAGCAGGGGTTGCGCACAAGTTTATTTAGTCACCTTAATGGTTCACACTGACATGGGTTGTGGTAATTACTTGAGGCCGGTACTCACCCTCCTCAACTAATAACCCCAGTTTCTTACGTCTAGTCCTTCTTCTTTGTTAACTATGGTGCAGCTTCTTTTCTTGTTCTCTGTATTTTGTGCAACTCTGTTTCGCTACTGTAGTATTGTTCCTTGTGGTGCATATTCAACTATAGATATATTTCCTTAACTATGAACACAATTCTTGTTTTCCCTCTTTCCACAGTGTCCATACTCATGTCAACTCATGTTTCGTTCTTCTGTGTTTACCATGTTGCCTCTGTCTTTTTTGTCTTTTTCTACTGTCTGTCTTCTCTCTGTTTTTTGCAGTTCTATCTCCACACTTTGATGTTGCTCCTGAAAGACAGTTTGTGGTTTGGTAGAGATATTTTTCACCTACCTGTACCTGTGATATTTTTCAATACATTTCTCATTCTAATTACTATATGTTTCAGTTTCTCCTTTTTTTAGACATTAACTCACATGATAAGGATTAATCCTTTATGATGACTTCCTGGTTTTCCAAAGTACATATATGAGATTTGGAATCCTGCTGTACTTTGCCAAATCGAAAAAGAGACATTTTCTAATTAAGTACCCTTGGGATTAATGTGCCCAGTCTGTTAACACACCATGCTTCTCTGTATAATTGTCTCTTTTCACTATTAGCCCCATGTCTGATCCCATTTTGGGCAAGCAAGGGCCACAGGGCTAGAGTCATGGTGGTGCCTAGGGTTGTTTACCTCTGATGTTCTGCAGTCCATCTTCCTATGGCTCTGCAAATTGGACAAAGCACAACCCTTCAGCACTTGACACCCAGTAAAAGCAATGGTGATCAGTCACAGGATTTTCAGGTAGGTTATTGTGGGGGGACAACCGGCCCAGCACTTGGCAGATACCCAAAAGTGTAATAACATGATTGTCCAGCCCAGTGCTTATCTTTGTAAAAAGAGAAGTACTTAAACACACAGTAAAACTCAATACTTCACACACCACAAAAATATCAGGTACTAGAGCCTCTGGTGTGGGACGACTGACTTCCGGCGAGGATGAGCCCTTCTTCCTCCCTTAATCAAAAGTACACCGTTGTAGGTCTGGCGGGCACTAGCAGGCACTCACTCTCTCAGTGCTTGTTTCATCCACAATTCATGTGGCAGGCATCACTGTGGCATCCTTCTATTGAATCACGGTCCTCCCATGGTGGGGGAACATACTTGTGATGAAGATGTGACAAGCAGCTGCTTCACTCATTCTAAACAGATATAGGTTGTGCAGTATTGTCTGTGTCGTGGCTGTGTCAGCTTGGTCGATGGGGCGATCTGTTTAGTCATACTGTGGCTCTGCCGTGAATCCTCCACTTTAACAATAATGACTGGCTCTGAGCCTGGAACACAACGGTCACACTTTCATGAATTTCTGTCAGATGGACCACCAGCTCTGGGGTCCACTGCTTTTGTATACACCAATAATCACCTAATCCTGCATGGTTGGCCTGCTACTTTCCTCTTCTCCCTGGCTGAATCCTCTAAGCGTTCCAGTAAGTGCTCTTCTTTCAGGTCATACTCCTCGAGATGTCATCTCACCTAGGGGATGCTCTTCTTTCAGGTCATGCTCCTGGAGATGCCCTCTTACCTCTGGGGATCTGGTTCTCAGGCACCCTTATTTTGCTGTAGTTCTCTGGGAACTCTGCAGAACACCTCCTTGAAAATAACTGGGAACTGGAACAACACATGAGTCACCGGCTTCACACCTATACAGGTACAGCAGACAGAGTATGTGTCTGCACTTCCAAAACTGGTTTGTGTTGGTTCATTGTTTATATGTCCTTCTTAGACTGTCTTTCCAAACTTATACTCTGTCTAGAGTAATGCTCCTCACAGCACAGTCATCTCCAGTTTGAAGTATCCACAACAGAGTTACAAATATTTTCGAGCATTCTGTACCTGGCTATCAAAGCCACTCCTCATTGTGATCAGAAAGAGAGACAAAGGCTGACACATTTCTGAAGGACCCTGCACACTCTGACAACAGGACCTGCAGTTCCACCCTTCGACCCTATCAATCACCAAATGGTACTGTTTAGGGAGACTAATCAAGAACTCTCTGCAGCAAAAGGACCTCATTTAATTTTCAAAGGGAGCTTGTCTCCTTTTTCCACACTTCAGTTCCTACGTTCACTCTCTTGAGTCTTAGGAATTTCAGCAATATACTTCCGTTATCTGGGAAAGTAACCTCACCTCTATTGTGTGCACATGAAAAGGCCGAAAATGGAAGCCTCAAGCCTCTTTCACTCATGTTCACTCATTCCCTTAAGTGATATCAGGCTTTTGTTTTCTCCTGATGAATCTCCAGTGTGGCTGATAATAGCTAGGTGCAGAAAGTTCTCACCTCTTTGTGTCTCTCTAGTAGGCGCTCCAGGCTAGAGACTATCCTGCTGTGAGAAGTTTCACTTGATACAAAGGCTGTATTAGAAGAGTAGCCTGTAGAGGGCAGTTGAAAGCAGAACCACTTCAAACCAGTTCTGCTCCAATGGTTAGTTCTCTCTTACCAATGAAGGGAGTTCTCCCAAAGGTGAGGTGACATTACCTGAGTCTTGCCTAAGTGGAGAAAGTTGTTCATGTCACCTGAAATACCTAGAAGCCGGTCTGCCTGCTGGGAGAAATAAGAAGCTTGTCAGCCCAGGAGGAAGAGTGACTGTCCGGGAGAAGCCAGGTGTAGGTGGGGTTCACCAGAAGAAGGAGGATGGAAGAGTGATCTGCATGCCTTTCTTATCAGTGGCCAACATATTCTCCTCTTCACGTTACCAAGGGGAAACAAGGGAATCACACCTGACTGGTGCATTTGCTACAAGGATTGTGATCACAGCTGGTCCTGTGCCACCTTGACTGAAAGTAGGTCTGTGATGAGATCTGCCAGAATTGTGCCACCACAGCTCAAAGTTATCTGTTTTGCTGACTCTGTGTGCTCTCTGACCTCAGGAAGGTATCAAGCTACCAGCTGGCAGCACATGCAGCCCCTCTCCCACTTCTGGGAGGGTGAGCACACTGCGGTTCTGATGTGAACTTCTCTGGTTGCAGCAAGGTGGTGGCTGAAGAACAGTGGTGGGAGCCATCGGAGCTGACTTCAAGATGCCTTTGGCCATGCACAACAGAGTTGGCCACAGAACTTGCCCTACATCCAGGCTGGGCGTCCAAGCGATTGCAGCTGTCCAACTCATGCTGTGCACAGCCTTTAGCCATGCAAAGCATTGGTTTGCCACAGGATTACACAAATCTGTCTGGGGGTATTCCTTTACCTCCTCGCGTCTTCACCAGACAGTCCTGGGGCTCCCAAAATGAACCCATGGTCCTGCATGTAATATAACATTACATGCACACTTGCACTCAGTGTATGTACATGGATACACACTGTCCAGCACTATTACCTCCATGTATTTTGCTACCACTGGCACACATACACTCAGCACACATGTTGAATCTACCCACACTGCACAGTACTGTAAACTTTGTGTATTGTGTCATTTTCAGGCACACATATACCCAGCACACACATTCACTATGCACACACTACACAATACTACACCCTCCATATACTATACTCCTCCCAGGTATACATACACCAAGTACATGCACTCACCATGCACACACTGCTTAGCACTACATCTTTCATGCACTGCACTCCTTGCAGTCACACTTACACCAGTACATGAACACGCCATACACGCACTGCGCAGCACAGGTCTATGCCTGTACTGTGCCCTTCCCAGGCACACATACAACCAGTGCAGAGTCACCACTCCTGCATTACACAAATACTTCACATCTAACTGATGCAAGCCAAAAGACTAGATAAGCAGAGAGCAGCCGAGCATTAAAAAGTAAGTGAGCCTGTAGGCCTCAATCCAGTGACACAGGTCAACACGGACCTGTTCACTCCTACTGTTCACTACATGGTATGCTGCCACCACCAAGCTTGTGTTGCTTAACTCCTGGTGGAGGCAGTAGCCTTCCACCACTATGAGGTTAGCACTTTGGGCACCCCTCACCGACCAGCAAGACCGCAATCTGTGAGACAGGCCCATGTTATGGTAACACACATGATCTGTGTTTGCTTATGCCAACAAAAATCAGCATTAGGGTTCCAGACAGCAGTACCACTGGGCACTTAGGAGTATACGTCCATCACAATGCAAAGGACTTTTTAGTTCCAACATTCTGTGTTGAGTTGCATCGGTTTGGATGGAGGCCATAGTTAGGCTGGTACAGCACATTTAGCCCCACTTCCAAGAGTCTAGGACTAGGGGCACCTGTTGGGGGTCAGGACTCACTAAAGACAGGGTCCAGGTTCAGGGCTCAGAACAGCAGGCTAGCCAACTAACCCTTAAAGTTACTCGGGTGGTCCTGAGTTTAAGGTGCAGTTCCAGTCCTTCTCAGGCGCTGGCAGCAGGGCAGTCCTCCTTGCAGTAGGGCAGCATGGCAGTTCTTACAGCAACATGGCAGCAGAGCAGTCCTTCTTTTGAGCCTTCCACAAGTCTAGAAGTGATCTGAAGAATGGGTCTGTGGGTCCTATTTTTATAATAGGCACTAGCTTTGAAGTGGGAGAAGCTTCTGAAGTTTTCCCCCTACAGAAATTCTGGAATTTCCTGCTTCACTTCCTTAGGCTGGGACTAAAGTCACAAAAGGGCCCAGCATGAATGTTCTCTGTGTGTGTACAAGGCAGGGTCTTTAAAGTGAAAGTGGGGCTGTGCTCAGCTCTGCCCCTGATCCTGCTAGAGAAGGCCCATCCTGCTAACATTTAGTCCCTCTATTGTGTCGATGTTTGGGAGGAATACACAAAACCCAACTGCCAAATACACCTAGTCATGTCACCCATGACACAGGCTGCAGTCACCAAATGGTTAGGACTTTAAAATGCCAACTCTCTAAAAGTGACGTTTTCAAAAATTGTGACGTAAAATCCAACTTTACAGTTAGAGGAATTTTGAATTACAATTTTTTAGACACAAACATGAGCTATCTACATACACCCAATCTAAAGTTATCACTTATTAATTGTAATAAGGTAGCATAATGTTATCCTTTGAGAGAGGTGTGAGTTTTTCACTACCAGGACATGTAAAAAATAAAAGTAAATGTCCAGCTTTTTAAACACAATGCACCCTGCCCTATGGGTTGTTTAGGGCCGACTTAATGGTTGCCTTATATTTATTGCAAAGGGAGCTTTGGCCTTGGCAAAAGGATTATTTTGCCAAGTTGAACTGGCAGTTTAAAACAGCACACAGGCTGTATTGACAGGCCTGGGACTTGTTTAAAAGTGGGTGGCACAATAAGTGATGCAGACCCACCAATAGCAGTTAATTTACATGGCCTGGGTACATGTTGTACCACTTTACTGGGCCAATCAAGTGTATGCCAATTTTACCCTCTTTACAGGAGTGAGCACAACCACGAATTCAGCAAAACCTAATGGGTAAAGGCAAAATGTTTGGGGAAGACCACCCTAAGGATGAGAGGTCTAACACCCTGCATCCAACCGCCACTGACAGCCAGCCTCACACCGTTCACAGCCTTCGGCCATGCCAGGCGTAGGTTTGGATGTGCCCAACTCCTGCTGGTTCTCAACTCCAGCAAAGTACACAAGCCAAGCACAGGGGGGGGGGGGTTGGGTGCAGTGCCTGGTGCTCAAACTCCCACAAGCACACATGTCTGAATATAAGGAGTGCAAAAGAAACAATTGATGGACGGAATGCTGGACAATGCAAACATTCACCCCCAGTCACAAGGATCTGGGTTAAATCCATCATTCTTTTGCTCACCACACCACCCCAGTTTGGACCCAGCCATATGCAAATCAGTCTTGACCCTGTTCCTTGTGGGAACAGTCCAGCCCGAACTGCCAAGCCAGGACCTCCCTGGACCGGAAACAAGCATCCTAGGACCGGTTTCAGGGCATCACCCTTCTTCAGCCAGGCTAGCTTGAATCCAGTGGTGTAGTGAGCACGGGACCCACGACTGGGCATACCCTTCCCACTTAGGGCGACAAATGCAAAAGAAACAATTGATGGACGGAATGCTGGACAATGCAAACATTCACCCCCAGTCACAAGGATCTGGGTTAAATCCATCATTCTTTTGCTCACCACACCACCCCAGTTTGGACCCAGCCATATGCAAATCAGTCTTGACCCTGTTCCTTGTGGGAACAGTCCAGCCCGAACTGCCAAGCCAGGTCCTCCCTGGACCGGAAACAAGCATCCTAGGACCGGTTTCAGGGCATCACCCTTCTTCAGCCAGGCTAGCTTGAATCCAGTGGTGTAGTGAGCACGGGACCCACGTCTGGGCATACCCTTCCCACTTAGGGCGACAAATGCAAAAGAAACAATTGATGGACGGAATGCTGGACAATGCAAACATTCACCCCCAGTCACAAGGATCTGGGTTAAATCCATCATTCTTTTGCTCACCACACCACCCCAGTTTGGACCCAGCCATATGCAAATCAGTCTTGACCCTGTTCCTTGTGGGAACAGTCCAGCCCGAACTGCCAAGCCAGGTCCTCCCTGGACCAGAAACAAGCATCCTAGGACCGGTTTCAGGGCATCACCCTTCTTCAGCCAGGCTAGCTTGAATCCAGTGGTGTAGTGAGCACGGGACCCACGTTTGGGCATACCCTTCCCACTTAGGGCGACAAATGCAAAAAAACAATTGATGGACGGAATGCTGGACAATGCAAACATTCACCCCCAGTCACAAGGATCTGGGTTAAATCCATCATTCTTTTGCTCACCACACCACCCCAGTTTGGACCCAGCCATATGCAAATCAGTCTTGACCCTGTTCCTTGTGGGAACAGTCCAGCCCGAACTGCCAAGCCAGGTCCTCCCTGGACCGGAAACAAGCATCCTAGGACCGGTTTCAGGGCATCACCCTTCTTCAGCCAGGCTAGCTTGAATCCAGTGGTGTAGTGAGCACGGGACCCACGTCTGGGCATACCCTTCCCACTTAGGGCGACAAATGCAAAAGAAACAATTGATGGACTGAATGCTGGACAATGCAAACATTCACCCCCAGTCACAAGGATCTGGGTTAAATCCATCATTCTTTTGCTCACCACACCACCCCAGTTTGGACCCAGCCATATGCAAATCAGTCTTGACCCTGTTCCTTGTGGGAACAGTCCAGCCCGAACTGCCAAGCCAGGTCCTCCCTGGACCGGAAACAAGCATCCTAGGACCGGTTTCAGGGCATCACCCTTCTTCAGCCAGGCTAGCTTGAATCCAGTGGTGTAGTGAGCACGGGACCCACGACTGGGCATACCCTTCCCACTTAGGGCGACAAATGCAAAAGAAACAATTGATGGACGGAATGCTGGACAATGCAAACATTCACCCCCAGTCACAAGGATCTGGGTTAAATCCATCATTCTTTTGCTCACCACACCACCCCAGTTTGGACCCAGCCATATGCAAATCAGTCTTGACCCTGTTCCTTGTGGGAACAGTCCAGCCCGAACTGCCAAGCCAGGTCCTCCCTGGACCGGAAACAAGCATCCTAGGACCGGTTTCAGGGCATCACCCTTCTTCTGCCAGGCTAGCTTGAATCCAGTGGTGTAGTGAGCACGGGACCCACGTCTGGGCATACCCTTCCCACTTAGGGTGACAAATGCAAAAGAAACAATTGATGGACGGAATGCTGGACAATGCAAACATTCACCCCCAGTCACAAGGATCTGGGTTAAATCCATCATTCTTTTGCTCACCACACCACCCCAGTTTGGACCCAGCCATATGCAAATCAGTCTTGACCCTGTTCCTTGTGGGAACAGTCCAGCCCGAACTGCCAAGCCAGGTCCTCCCTGGACCGGAAACAAGCATCCTAGGACCGGTTTCAGGGCATCACCCTTCTTCAGCCAGGCTAGCTTGAATCCAGTGGTGTAGTGAGCACGGGACCCACGTCTGGGCATACCCTTCCCACTTAGGGCGACAAATGCAAAAGAAACAATTGATGGACGGAATGCTGGACAATGCAAACATTCACCCCCAGTCACAAGGATCTGGGTTAAATCCATCATTCTTTTGCTCACCACACCACCCCAGTTTGGACCCAGCCATATGCAAATCAGTCTTGACCCTGTTCCTTGTGGGAACAGTCCAGCCCGAACTGCCAAGCCAGGTCCTCCCTGGACCGGAAACAAGCATCCTAGGACCGGTTTCAGGGCATCACCCTTCTTCAGCCAGGCTAGCTTGAATCCAGTGGTGTAGTGAGCACGGGACCCACGTCTGGGCATACCCTTCCCACTTAGGGCGACAAATGCAAAAGAAACAATTGATGGACGGAATGCTGGACAATGCAAACATTCACCCCCAGTCACAAGGATCTGGGTTAAATCCATCATTCTTTTGCTCACCACACCACCCCAGTTTGGACCCAGCCATATGCAAATCAGTCTTGACCCTGTTCCTTGTGGGAACAGTCCAGCCCGAACTGCCAAGCCAGGTCCTCCCTGGACCGGAAACAAGCATCCTAGGACCGGTTTCAGGGCATCACCCTTCTTCAGCCAGGCTAGCTTGAATCCAGTGGTGTAGTGAGCACGGGACCCACGTCTGGGCATACCCTTCCCACTTAGGGCGACAAATGCAAAAGAAACAATTGATGGACGGAATGCTGGACAATGCAAACATTCACCCCCAGTCACAAGGATCTGGGTTAAATCCATCATTCTTTTGCTCACCACACCACCCCAGTTTGGACCCAGCCATATGCAAATCAGTCTTGACCCTGTTCCTTGTGGGAACAGTCCAGCCCGAACTGCCAAGCCAGGTCCTCCCTGGACCGGAAGCAAGCATCCTAGGACCGGTTTCAGGGCATCACCCTTCTTCAGCCAGGATAGCTTGAATCCAGTGGTATAGTGAGCACGGGACCCACGTCTGGGCATACCCTTCCCACTTAGGGTGACAAATGCAAAAGAAACAATTGATGGACGGAATGCTGGACAATGCAAACATTCACCCCCAGTCACAAGGATCTGGGTTAAATCCATCATTCTTTTGCTCACCCCACCACCCCAGTTTGGACCCAGCCATATGCAAATCAGTCTTGACCCTGTTCCTTGTGGGAACAGTCCAGCCCGAACTGCCAAGCCAGGTCCTCCCTGGACCAGAAACGAGCATCCTAGGACCGGTTTCAGGGCATCACCCTTCTTCAGCCAGGCTAGCTTGAATCCAGTGGTGTAGTGAGCACGGGACCCACGTCTGGGCATACCCTTCCCACTTAGGGCGACAAATGCAAAAGAAACAATTGATGGACGGAATGCTGGACAATGCAAACATTCACCCCCAGTCACAAGGATCTGGGTTAAATCCATCATTCTTTTGCTCACCACACCACCCCAGTTTGGACCCAACCATATGCAAATCAGTCTTGACCCTGTTCCTTGTGGGAACAGTCCAGCCCGAACTGCCAAGCCAGGTCCTCCCTGGACCGGAAACAAGCATCCTAGGACCGGTTTCAGGGCATCACCCTTCTTCAGCCAGGCTAGCTTGAATCCAGTGGTGTAGTGAGCACGGGACCCACGTCTGGGCATACCCTTCCCACTTAGGGCAACAAATGCAAAAGAAACAATTGATGGACAGAATGCTGGACAATGCAAACATTCACCCCCAGTCACAAGGATCTGGGTTAAATCCATCATTCTTTTGCTCACCACACCACCCCAGTTTGGACCCAGCCATATGCAAATCAGTCTTGACCCTGTTCCTTGTGGGAACAGTCCAGCCCGAACTGCCAAGCCAGGACCTCCCTGGACCGGAAACAAGCATCGTAGGACCGGTTTCAGGGCATCACCCTTCTTCAGCCAGGCTAGCTTGAATCCAGTGGTGTAGTGAGCACGGGACCCACGTCTGGGCATACCCTTCCCACTTAGGGCGACAAATGCAAAAGAAACAATTGATGGACGGAATGCTGGACAATGCAAACATTCACCCCCAGTCACAAGGATCTGGGTTAAATCCATCATTCTTTTGCTCACCACACCACCCCACCCCACCCCACCCCAGTTTGGACCCAGCCATATGCAAATCAGTCTTGACCCTGTTCCTTGTGGGAACAGTCCAGCCCGAACTGCCAAGCCAGGTCCTCCCTGGACCGGAAGCAAGCATCCTAGGACCGGTTTCAGGGCATCACCCTTCTTCAGCCAGGCTAGCTTGAATCCAGTGGTGTAGTGAGCACGGGACCCACGTCTGGGCATACCCTTACCACTTAGGGCGACAAATGCAAAAGAAACAATTGATGGACGGAATGCTGGACAATGCAAACATTCACCCCCAGTCACAAGGATCTGGGTTAAATCCATCATTCTTTTGCTCACCACACCACCCCAGTTTGGACCCAGCCATATGCAAATCAGTCTTGACCCTGTTCCTTGTGGGAACAGTCCAGCCTGAACTGCCAAGCCAGGTCCTCACTGGACCAGAAACAAGCATCCTAGGACCGGTTTCAGGGCATCACCCTTCTTCAGCCAGGCTAGCTTGAATCCAGTGGTGTAGTGAGCACGGGACCCACGTCTGGGCATACCCTTCCCACTTAGGGCGACAAATGCAAAAGAAACAATTGATGGACGGAATGCTGGACAATGCAAACATTCACCCCCAGTCACAAGGATCTGGGTTAAATCCATCATTCTTTTGCTCACCACACCACCCCAGTTTGGACCCAGCCATATGCAAATCAGTCTTGACCCTGTTCCTTGTGGGAACAGTCCAGCCCGAACTGCCAAGCCAGGTCCTCCCTGGACCGGAAACAAGCATCCTAGGACCGGTTTCAGGGCATCACCCTTCTTCAGCCAGGCTAGCTTGAATCCAGTGGTGTAATGAGCACGGGACCCACGTCTGGGCATACCCTTCCCACTTAGGGCGACAAATGCAAAAGAAACAATTGATGGACGGAATGCTGGACAATGCAAACATTCACCCCCAGTCACAAGGATCTGGGTTAAATCCATCATTCTTTTGCTCACCACACCACCCCAGTTTGGACCCAGCCATATGCAAATCAGTCTTGACCCTGTTCCTTGTGGGAACAGTCCAGCCTGAACTGCCAAGCCAGGTCCTCACTGGACCGGAAACAAGCATCCTAGGACCGGTTTCAGGGCATCACCCTTCTTCAGCCAGGCTAGCTTGAATCCAGTGGTGTAGTGAGCACGGGACCCACGTCTGGGCATACCCTTCCCACTTAGGGCAACAAATGCAAAAGAAACAATTGATGGACAGAATGCTGGACAATGCAAACATTCACCCCCAGTCACAAGGATCTGGGTTAAATCCATCATTCTTTTGCTCACCACACCACCCCAGTTTGGACCCAGCCATATGCAAATCAGTCTTGACCCTGTTCCTTGTGGGAACAGTCCAGCCCGAACTGCCAAGCCAGGACCTCCCTGGACCGGAAACAAGCATGGTAGGACCGGTTTCAGGGCATCACCCTTCTTCAGCCAGGCTAGCTTGAATCCAGTGGTGTAGTGAGCACGGGACCCACGTCTGGGCATACCCTTCCCACTTAGGGCGACAAATGCAAAAGAAACAATTGATGGACGGAATGCTGGACAATGCAAACATTCACCCCCAGTCACAAGGATCTGGGTTAAATCCATCATTCTTTTGCTCACCACACCACCCCACCCCAGTTTGGACCCAGCCATATGCAAATCAGTCTTGACCCTGTTCCTTGTGGGAACAGTCCAGCCCGAACTGCCAAGCCAGGTCCTCCCTGGACCGGAAGCAAGCATCCTAGGACCGGTTTCAGGGCATCACCCTTCTTCAGCCAGGATAGCTTGAATCCAGTGGTATAGTGAGCACGGGACCCACGTCTGGGCATACCCTTCCCACTTAGGGCGACAAATGCAAAAGAAACAATTGATGGACGGAATGCTGGACAATGCAAACATTCACCCCCAGTCACAAGGATCTGGGTTAAATCCATCATTCTTTTGCTCACCACACCACCCCAGTTTGGACCCAGCCATATGCAAATCAGTCTTGACCCTGTTCCTTGTGGGAACAGTCCAGCCCGAACTGCCAAGCCAGGTCCTCCCTGGACCGGAAACAAGCATCCTAGGACCGGTTTCAGGGCATCACCCTTCTTCAGCCAGGCTAGCTTGAATCCAGTGGTGTAGTGAGCACGGGACCCACGTCTGGGCATACCCTTACCACTTAGGGCGACAAATGCAAAAGAAACAATTGATGGACGGAATGCTGGACAATGCAAACATTCACCCCCAGTCACAAGGATCTGGGTTAAATCCATCATTCTTTTGCTCACCACACCACCCCAGTTTGGACCCAGCCATATGCAAATCAGTCTTGACCCTGTTCTTTGTGGGAACAGTCCAGCCTGAACTGCCAAGCCAGGTCCTCACTGGACCGGAAACAAGCATCCTAGGACCGGTTTCAGGGCATCACCCTTCTTCAGCCAGGCTAGCTTGAATCCAGTGGTGTAGTGAGCACGGGACCCACGTCTGGGCATACCCTTCCCACTTAGGGCGACAAATGCAAAAGAAACAATTGATGGACGGAATGCTGGACAATGCAAACATTCACCCCCAGTCACAAGGATCTGGGTTAAATCCATCATTCTTTTGCTCACCACACCACCCCAGTTTGGACCCAGCCATATGCAAATCAGTCTTGACCCTGTTCCTTGTGGGAACAGTCCAGCCCGAACTGCCAAGCCAGGTCCTCCCTGGACCGGAAACAAGCATCCTAGGACCGGTTTCAGGGCATCACCCTTCTTCAGCCAGGCTAGCTTGAATCCAGTGGTGTAATGAGCACGGGACCCACGTCTGGGCATACCCTTCCCACTTAGGGCGACAAATGCAAAAGAAACAATTGATGGACGGAATGCTGGACAATGCAAACATTCACCCCCAGTCACAAGGATCTGGGTTAAATCCATCATTCTTTTGCTCACCACACCACCCCAGTTTGGACCCAGCCATATGCAAATCAGTCTTGACCCTGTTCCTTGTGGGAACAGTCCAGCCCGAACTGCCAAGCCAGGTCCTCCCTGGACCGGAAACAAGCATCCTAGGACCGGTTTCAGGGCATCACCCTTCTTCAGCCAGGCTAGCTTGAATCCAGTGGTGTAGTGAGCACGGGACCCACGTCTGGGCATACCCTTCCCACTTAGGGCAACAAATGCAAAAGAAACAATTGATGGACAGAATGCTGGACAATGCAAACATTCACCCCCAGTCACAAGGATCTGGGTTAAATCCATCATTCTTTTGCTCACCACACCACCCCAGTTTGGACCCAGCCATATGCAAATCAGTCTTGACCCTGTTCCTTGTGGGAACAGTCCAGCCCGAACTGCCAAGCCAGGACCTCCCTGGGCCGGAAACAAGCATCGTAGGACCGGTTTCAGGACATCACCCTTCTTCAGCCAGGCTAGCTTGAATCCAGTGGTGTAGTGAGCACGGGACCCACGTCTGGGCATACCCTTCCCACTTAGGGCAACAAATGCAAAAGAAACAATTGATGGACGGAATGCTGGACAATGCAAACATTCACCCCCAGTCACAAGGATCTGGGTTAAATCCATCATTCTTTTGCTCACCACACCACCCCAGTTTGGACCCAGCCATATGCAAATCAGTCTTGACCCTGTTCCTTGTGGGAACAGTCCAGCCCGAACTGCCAAGCCAGGTCCTCCCTGGACCGGAAACAAGCATCCTAGGACCGGTTTCAGGGCATCACCCTTCTTCAGCCAGGCTAGCTTGAATCCAGTGGTGTAGTGAGCACGGGACCCACGTCTGGGCATACCCTTCCCACTTAGGGCGACATTTAGGCCCAGATCTCTGTACTGGGGTGAATGTATGACATTGTTCTGCATTCTGTCCATCAACTGTTGTTTTTGCATTTGTCACCCCGAGTGGGACGGGTATGCCCAGACGTGGGTCCCGTGCTCTCCATGCCACTGGAATCAAGCTATCCTGGCTGAAGAGGGTGAAACCCGAAACCGGTCCTAGGATGCTTGTTTCCAGTCCAGGGAGGACCTGGCTTGGCAGTTCGGGCTGGACTGTTCCCATGAGGCACAGGGTCAAGACTGATTTGCATATGGCTGGGTTCAAACTGGAATGGCATGGTGAGCAAAACAACGATGGATTTAGGCCCAGATCTCTGTACTGGGGTGAATGTATGACATTGTTCTGCATTCTGTCCATCAACTGTTGTTTTTGCATTTGTCACCCCGAGTGGGACGGGTATGCCCAGACGTGGGTCCCGTGCTCTCCATGCCACTGGAATCAAGCTATCCTGGCTGAAGAGGGTGAAACCCCGAAACCGGTCCTAGGATGCTTGTTTCCAGTCCAGGGAGGACCTGGCTTGGCAGTTCGGGCTGGACTGTTCCCATGAGGCACAGGGTCAAGACTGATTTGCATATGGCTGGGTTCAAACTGGAATGGCATGGTGAGCAAAAAAACGATGGATTTAGGCCCAGATCTCTGTACTGGGGTGAATGTATGACATTGTTCTGCATTCTGTCCATCAACTGTTGTTTTTGCATTTGTCACCCCGAGTGGGACGGGTATGCCCAGACGTGGGTCCCGTGCTCTCCATGCCACTGGAATCAAGCTATCCTGGCTGAAGAGGGGTGAAACCCCGAAACCGGTCCTAGGATGCTTGTTTCCAGTCCAGGGAGGACCTGGCTTGGCAGTTTTGGCTGGACTGTTCCCATGAGGCACAGGGTCAAGACTGATTTGCATATGGCTGGGTTCAAACTGGAATGGCATGGTGAGCAAAAAAACGATGGATTTAGGCCCAGATCTCTGTACTGGGGTGAATGTATGACATTGTTCTGCATTCTGTCCATCAATTGTTGTTTTTGCATTTGTCACCCCGAGTGGGACGGGTATGCCCAGACGTGGGTCCCGTGCTCTCCGTGCCACTGGAATCAAGCTATCCTGGCTGAAGAGGGGTGAAACCCGAAACCGGTCCTAGGATGCTTGTTTCCAGTCCAGGGAGGACCTGGCTTGGCAGTTCGGGCTGGACTGTTCCCATGAGGCACAGGGTCAAGACTGATTTGCATATGGCTGGGTTCAAACTGGAATGGCATGGTGAGCAAAAAACGATGGATTTAGGCCCAGATCTCTGTACTGGGGTGAATGTATGACATTGTTCTGCATTCTGTCCATCAACTGTTGTTTTTGCATTTGAATATAAGGAGTGTCATTTTAAGTAAGGCAGAGATATTGACTTTTTCAAAGGGTCAGAACATTAAAATATAAAACATGGGCCTATTGGTCAGAATATCAACATATAGGAAGCGCATGTATTGTCTTTGTCAGAAAATGACCATTAATTATAATGAAATGGATAATTTATTAACTCGCACAGTACAATATTTAATAAAAGTGATTGTCATTAAAATATTTAATAAAGCTTTATTAAATCATAACTATCAACACTTCTAGAGTCTTTTTTAACATTTTCAGGCAACAAAGTGCAGCCGTAGAAACAACCACAAAAGGGCTCTGCACTTCAGCTGAAGATCATAGAGCTGGAGCCAGAAGTGATGGTGCTATGCTGAAAATATATGTTTAAAAGCAAAAGCACTGACTCATTGTCAGTGAAATTGCTCTCCCACCCTCGCAGCTCCACCATTAAGTGAGGCCTGTCCCTGCCCCTTCACTCTCGAGTGTTGGTGATCGAGGCCCTCCTCCACCCGCAGGTTTCCCTGCGCCTCATCCTGGTGGTCCAGTGGACCTCGGTCTCCTTCCTCTCACTCTGCTCTTTCACTCGTTTTCACTCGTTTTTCTACCCTTTTTTATCTTTCACCTTTCTGCACTTTTCTGCATCTCTGCTCTTTTGTGCCTTATTTCTGCTCATTTTCCCTTCCTCTCGCTCTTTCACTCGTTTTCACTCGTTTTTCTACCCTCTTTTATCTTTCACCTTTCTGCACTTTTCTGCATCTCTGCTCTTTTGTGCCTTATTTCTGCTTATTTTCCCTTTTTTCTTTATCCCTTATTTCCTCCCTTTACCTTTCCCCGCCGCTGCTGCCCCCGCGGCCCCTCCTCCCCAGCACGACCGGCCCAATCCAGCTCCCCTCCCTGCTCCCGCCTCCCAGCTGTCCAGCCCTCCCCGAACCCTACTTAATGGCGGCCGCTGTGGGGACAGGCGAGCAAGACCACTGACTCATTGTCAGTGAAATTGCTCTCCCACCCTCGCAGCTCCACCATTAAGTGAGGCCTGCCCCTGCCCCTGCACTCTCGAGTGTTGGTGATCGAGGCCCTCCTCCACCCGCAGGTTTCCTGCGCCTCATCCCTGGTGGTCCAGTGGACCTCTGTCTCCTTCCTCTCACTCTGCTCTTTCACTCGTTTTCACTCGTTTTTCTACCCTTTTTATCTTTCACCTTTCTGCACTTTTCTGCATCTCTGCTCTTTTGTGCCTTATTTCTGCTTATTTTCCCTTTTTTCTTTATCCCTTATTTCCTCCCTTTACCTTTCCCCGCCGCTGCTGCCCCCGCGGCCCCTCCCCCCAGCGCAACCGGCCCAATCCAGCTCCCCTCCCCTGCCTCCCAGCTGTTCAGCCTTCCCTGACCCCTACTTAATGGTGGCCGCTGCGGGGACAGGCGAGCAAGACCACTGACCCATTGTCAGTGAAATTGCTCTCCCACCCTCGCAGCTCTACCATTAAGTGAGGCCTGCCCCTGCCCCTGCACTCTTGAGTGTTGGTGATCGAGGCCCTCCTCCACCCGCAGGTTTCCCTGCGCCTCATCCCTGGTGGTCCAGTGGACCTCTGTCTCCTTTCTCTCACTCTGCTCTTTCACTCGTTTTCACTCGTTTATCTACCCTTTTTTATCTTTCACCTTTCTGCACTTTTCTGCATCTCTGCTCTTTTGTGCCTTATTTCTGCTCATTTTCCCTTCCTCTCGCTCTGCTCTTTCACTCGTTTTCACTCATTTTTCTACCCTCTTTTATCTTTTACCTTTCTGCACTTTTCTGCATCTCTGCTCTTTTGTGCCTTATTTCTGCTTATTTTCCCTTTTTTCTTTATCCCTTATTTCCTCACTTTACCTTTCCCCGGCGCTGCTGCCCCTGCGGCCCCTCCCCCCCAGGCGCGACCAGCCCAATCCAGCTCCCCTCCCTGCTCCCGCCTCCCAGCTGTCCAGCCCTCCCCGACCCCTACTTAATGGCGGCCGCGGGCAGCGGGTGTGCCGAAGGCGCGTCAAAGGCTAGCCCGTCTGCGCCCGTCCGCGACCCAACCGCGACCAGTGCCAGGAACCCTGGACCTCCGCCCCGCCAACGCTACGACCCAGCAGCACTCCACGCACTCAACCCAGGCCGCAACAACAACTGCAAGCTAGCATCACCAGCCGACACCGCCGGACCCTTCAGCTGTCACCGCTGCCGGCACACCTGCAGCACCGCCAAGAACACGGATCCAACACAACCCGCCCCAAAGAACACAACCGAACCGAAGACCCTGCAATGCATCCTCCTCAACGTCCGATCCCTAAACACAAACATGCCACAGAAATCTGGGACCTCCTCGACAGCACCACCCCGGACGTAGCGTTCTTCACCGAAACCTGGACCAACACCACCTCGGGACCGGACATCGCCATCGCCATCCCCCAAGGATACAAGATCTCCAGGAAGGAACGCCCCACCCGCCCAGGAGGAGGAATCGCCATCGTCCACAAATCCAGCCTCCGCCTGAGCACACTCCCCGAAGAGCCCACAGAACTGAAGGAACACCTTCACTTCAAGATACTGGCCAGCCCCACCGCCACCCTCCAAGGAACCCTCATCTACCGACCCCCTGGACTCCGCGGACCCTTTGCCAACTTCATCACGGACATTATCTCCCCGCAGGCCATCGCATCCACCAACTACACCCTGCTGGGAGACCTCAACTTCCACCTCGACAACCAACTGGACCCCAACACCACATCCCTCCTGGACAACCTCCACAACATTGGACTCCGCCAGATCGTGACCAAGCCCACGCACTCAGCAGGACACACCCTCGACCCCCTCTTCACTACAGGAAACTCCATCACCTTCAGCCACACCACCAAACTCCCATGGACCGACCAGCGTTGCGTCCACTTCACCTTCAGAACACCCACCATCCACAGACACCAGCACCTGCTCCCACGAAGAAACTGGACCAAAATCACTGATGACCAGCTCACCTCCTCACTCAAAAACTCCACCCCAACCATCGCGGAAAATGACGACCGGAACACCGCAGCCCGAACCCTGCATAGATGGATCTCGGACAGCACCAACACCATAGCCCCCCTCAAGAAAAACAACAATACCCGCTCCAAGAAAGCCAGATGGTTTACCACCGAACTTCGAGAGTCCAGACGCACATGCCGCCGCCTCGAAAAGACCTGGAGGAACACCAAATCCACTGAAGCCCACAACAACTTCAGAACCGCCACCAACGCCCACCATCAACTCATCAGAGAAACGAGGAAAAAAAGCGATTGAAGACAGAATATCCACCCAAGCGCACAAGAGCAAGGAACTCTTCAGCATCATCAAGGAGTTCGCCCAACCCACCAGCGAGTCTACTGACATCCCTCCCTCACAAGACCTCTGCGACAAACTCAGCACCCTTTTCCACCACAAAATCAAGAGCATCTACAACAACTTCGACGAAGACAACCAACACACTGAACCCTCACCAACCACCCTGACACCCGGAAACTAGCGATTGACGACTGGACAGCCCTCACCACCGAAGACACACTGAAGACAATGAAGTCAATCCACTCAGGGGCCCCCACGGACCCCTGCCCTCACCACATCTTCAACAGAGCCGCCGACACCATCGCACCCATGCTCCTCCACACCATCAACCGCTCCCTGGTGACCGCCTCGTTCCCCGACGACTGGAAACACGCCGAGGTCAACCCCCTCCTAAAGAAACCCTCAGCGGACCGCACCGACCTCAAAAACTACAGACCCATCTCCCTGCTCCCGTTCCCAGCGAAAGTCATCGAGAAAGCCATCAACAGCCAACTCGCCACATTCATTGAAGAACACAACATCCTCGACTCCTCCCAATCCGGCTTCAGAAAAAACCACAGTACGGAAACCACCCTCCTCGCCGCAACAGATGACATCCGCACCCTACTGGACAAAGGAGAAACAGTAGCCCTCATCCTCCTCGACCTAACAGCGGCGTTCGACAGTCTCCCACCGCACCTTAATATGCAGACTCTACAACGCAGGAATCCAGGACAAGGCCCTCGACTGGATCCGCTCCTTCCTCTCCGGCAGGACGCTGCGGGTCAGACTCCCCCCTTTCCTCTCGGACCCCACACTTACCACCTGCGGAGTCCCCCAGGGCTCCTCCCTCAGCCTGACGCTCTTCAACGTCTACATGGCTCCACTCGCCCCCATCGTCAGAACCTACGACTCAACATCGTGTCATACGCAGACGACACCCAGCTCATCCTCTCCCTATCCAATGAGCCCAACACCGCCAGACGCAACTTTCGAGAAGGCATGGAAGCCGTCGCCAAATGGATGAAAAACAGCTGCCTACAACTAAACACCAACAAAACAGAAGTACTCATCATGGGCCCAAACCCCGACACCTGGAGCGACACCTGGTGGCCCCCCACCCTCGGAAACCCACCAACCCCCACGGACCATGCACGCAACCTGGGAATCATCCTGGACTCCGTGCTCAAAATGGACCGCCAGATCAACTCTGTCTCGTCTTCCTGCTTCCACACCCTCCGCCTCCTTCGTAAGACCTTCAAATGGATCCCCCTCGAACACCAAAAGACTGTCACTCACGCCCTGGTCACCAGCAGACTCGACTACGGCAACGCACTCTACGCCGGAATAAACAAAAACCTCACCCGCAAGCTACAGAACATCCAGAATGCCGCCGCAAGACTGGTCCTCAACCTGCCAAAACACTACCACATCTCCCAGCACCTGCGCACACTCCACTGGCTCCCCGTCGAGGCGAGAATCACCTTCAAGATGCTCACCCACGCACACAATGCCCTCCACGGCACCGGACCAGCATACCTGAACAGCCGACTCAAATTCCACGCACCCCAAAGGACCCAACGATCAGCCCAGCTCTCCTACGCCGTGGTCCCCCGCACCAGAAAGACCAGATCGGGAGGCCGCTCCTTCTCCTTCCTCGCGGCCAAAGCATGGAACGCCCTTCCGCTCCACCTCAGACAGACATCGCTCCCCATCTTCGCAAGAAACCTCAAAACCTGGCTCTTTGACAGACCCCCTCCTTGATGGAATGGAACCTGCACCCCCCCCACCCCTAGCGCCTTGAGACCCTTACGGGTGAGTAGTCGCGCTTTAACAAACCCCTGATTGATTGATTGATTGAAAAGCCCTTGCAGGGCATGATGGGGTACAGTTAAGTGTTACAGCAAACAAATGATGGACGGAATGCTGATAATGCAAGCATTCTCCCCCAGTCAAAAGATCTGGGTTAAATCCATTGTTCTTCTGCCCACTACGCCACCCCAGTTTGGACCCAGCCATATGCAAATCAGTCTTGACCCTGTGCCCCATGGGAACAGTCCAGACCGAACTGCCAGGCCAGGTCCTCCCTGGACTGGAAACAAGCATCCTGGGACCGGTTTCAGGGTATGTCACCCTTCTTCAGCCAGGCTAGCTTGAATCCAGTGGCGCAGTGAGCAAGGGACCCACGTCTGGGCATACCCATCCCACTTAGGGCGAAAAGTGTTACAGCAAACAAATGATGGACGGAATGCTGACAATGCAAACATTCTCCCCCAGTCGTGGGTCCCGTGCTCTCCATGCCACTGGAGTCAAGCTATCCTGGCTGATGGGGGCTGAAAGCCCGAAACCGGTCCTAGGATGCTTGTTTCCAGTCCAGGGAGGACCTGGCCTGGCTGTTTGGGCTGGACTGTTCCCATTGGGTGCAGGGTCAAGACTGATTTGCATATGGCTAGGTCCAAACTGGAATGGCATGGTGAGCAAAAAAACGATGGATTTAGACCCAGATCTCAGTACTGGGTTGAATGTATGACGTTGTTCTGCATTCTGTCCATCAATTGTTCTTTTTGCACGGGGTACAGTTAAGTGTCATTGTGTAAGGTGGAGTGGAATATAGCGGAGTGGCTTACCCCAGAGTGGCGTACAGTGGAGTGGTGTACAGTTGAGTGGTGTGTTGTAGAGTGGAGAGGCCTATCACAGAGTGGAGTGTTGTAGAGTGGAGTGCCGTACAGTGCAGTGAAATATGGTACAGTGGAGTCGGGTTTGATAAGGTTTAGTCATGTGTCGTTAAATGGATGACAGTGGAGTGGAAAACAGTTGAGTGGCTTACAGTGGAATGTCATACAGCGTTGTGTTGAGTATCGTGGCATAGAGTGTTGTGGTGTAGAGTGCCGTAGATTGGAGTGGCATAGAGTGGGGTGGTGTACAGTTGAGTGGCATGTCGTAGAGTGGAGTGGTGTGTTATAGAGTAGAGTGATGTGCCGCAGAGTGGAGTGTCGCAGAGTGGAGTTTTGCAGCACGTAGTGCAGTGGAGAGTTGTAGAGTGGAGTCACATGCCGTATATTGAAGTGGCATGTCGTACAGTGGAGTGACATGTCATAGAGTGTTGTAGAGTGAAGTAGAATGGCATACAGTGGAGAGGCATGGAGTGGAGTAGAAAGTTGTAGAGTGTAGTGGCGTAGAGTGGAGTGATGTGCTGTATAGTGTGTTAGAGTGGAATGGCATACAGTGTCGTAGAGTAGAGTGGCATACCCGGTGTAGAGTAGTATGGCATTGAGTGGAATAGTGTAGTACAGTGGAGTATAGTGCAGTACTGTACCATAGAGTAAAGTAGAATAGAGTGGCATAGAGGAAGTTATGTAGAGTGTTATAGAGTGGATTAGAGTGTGGTACAGTACCATAGAGAGGAGTAGAGTGTCGCCAGGCAGCATAGAGTGCAGTCTCATAGAGAGGAGGAGCATACAGAGTCATAGAATGGAGTAGAGTGTAAGACAGTGGTGTAGAATGGAGTGGCATGTTGTAGAGTAGAATGCGGTCTAGTAGAGTGGAGTGGTGTGTCATAGAGTGGTAGGGTGGAGTGGAGTGTCATAGAGTGGTGTGTCGTACAGTATCTTAGAGTGGAGGGGCATAGATTGGAGTGGTGTAGAGTGAAGTGGAACATCGTAAAGTAAAGTGTCATAGAGTGGAGTGGCATGTCACAGAGTGGAGAGGGGTGCGGTAGACTGAAATGGAGTGTTTTAGAGTGAAGTGGAACATCGTAAAGAGGAGTGGCATGTCACAGAGCGGAGTGGGGTGCGTTAGACTGAAATGGCATATTTTAGAGTGAAGTGGCGTGTCGTAAAGTAGAGTGGCATGAACTGTCATAGAGTGGAGTCACATGTTGTACAGTGGAGTGGCATGGAGTGGAGTGGCATGTGGTACAGGTCTTTAGAGTGGAGGGGAGTAGAGTGAATCGGTACGTCATAGAGTGAAGTTGTTTGCCGTAGAGTGGAATGGCAAGTCGTACAGTGTCATGGTGTGTCATCGACTGGAGTGGTGTGGAGTGTTATAGAGTGGAGTAGCATGTTGTCAAGTGGAGAGCTTGAAATATGGTAGACTCGAGTAGCGTGTCATTGGCTGGAGTAGCATGTCATAGAGTGGAGTGGAGTATCATGGAGTGGAGTGAGCCGTCGTAGAGTGGAGTATGGTATTGTAGAGTGGAGTGACATGTCATGGAGTGTAGTGACATGTCGTACAGTTGAATGGACTGCGTGTCATAGAGTATTGTTTAAAGAGATGCAGTGTGAAAAAATTGCTTAAAATATTTTGATGAAATGCGTCATAAATATGGATTATGGTGTGTAGAGGGGCTTTTTAGTCGTAGATCTAAATTGTTTCAGTATTTAAAGTTATAGGATCTGAATTCACAAAGGTAAACTTACATTCTGGTGTAAATTTATGAATGTTTGCTATTCAATAAGGTATTTTATGCATGGTATCTTTATGATTGCTGAGTGTCCGCTCATAAAAAGATGGAACAGTCCTATCTTTTGATGTGCAGAGACTACGCAGTCGTAAAGGTACTACCAGTAAAATGCCTTTGTGAATAGTAAACAATGGTAGACTTACACAAAGGTGTAAGTCGACCATTGTGAATCAGGCTCAGAAGGCACAAAAACGTAGTGATATATTGGGCCACGATGTACCGCACTAATTTCATAGTATACTTTGGTACATGCTGATGACAAAACAGTATATGATTGGCTATGACTGCCCTTACAAAAGTAAAATGCAGCCATATTGTTTAGACCTCACTTCGGCAGTGTTCTGGCTTTTAAGTGACATAAAGGGGCCGATTCCGATCTCGGCCGGTAGGGCTCCGAATCGGATTCGGATTTACCGGATCGGAGCCCTGTTTCCCGACCGAATCGTACGCGGGTCCGGCCGAGCGAGTACGATGCAGGCACCCGCGAAAACTCCGACCGACTCGAACGCGGCTTCAACACGCTCCGACCGACTCGCACGGACACGACTCGCACCGCGCTATGGAGACGTTTCCCGGCCGGGTAAGTACGATGCGCGCCGCGAGCAGTCCGATCGACTTCGCGCCGTCCGGCTCGAAAAAGCTGTCGGAGCCGGACTTTGGGGGTCCGCGTCGGACCCCCCTGTACGTGTAGGCGCGCGAGTCGCACACAGGTGGGACCCATGGGTCCCCCCTACCTGTGCGTGTACGGCGCGAATCGCTTCGCCGCGTACACGCTGTAGGGGACGCCCTTGTCCGCCTCGCACCCATTGAGTCAATGGGAGCCCGCGTACGCGTTGTACGACAGGCTCCCATTGACTTCAATGGGAGTCCGACCGACTCGAGTCCGATGGCATGCGTGCGCATCGTACTCGATCGGTCGGACTGCCAGAGTCCGATTCGGTCGGAAATCTCTCCGGGTCCGGCTCGGTCGGAGAGATTTCCGGCCCGAATCGGAATCGGCCCCATAGTGTCCTACTGTTTCATATGTGTATAGGAAGGGAACAGTCAGTTTATATGTGTGTGGTGTTTAAATGGTACGTAAAAGTTGTTTCATATCCTTATATATTTAAGAAAAGTTTGTTCAGACCACACTTAGGGCCTCACTACGATGTCGGGCACACCATTGTGGTTTGGAACCGCCCGACCTTAGGTCAGCATTTCCAACCGCAGGATTAGGATGCAACTGCCCATAGGGCGGCCGCAAACATCCATTTTTCAATGGAAGCTTGTGCGGCCGGCTGAAAAGGCCTGTAGCACAAGCTGCCATTGAAAAATGGATGTTTGTAAAAATCCCTGCACCATGTGGCAAGCACCATGCGGTGCCTGCCACATGGTGCAGGGATGTTTAGGGGGGCCCTCCAGGTCCCATAACGGAGGGCCAGAGGGATGGTGGGTCTGCTAGGGGCCCCCAAAGTCACTTTGTGACAGCCTTTCCATGTCGGAAAGGCCGACATGGAAAGGCTGTTGGAAACCACCATCATTTTCCCGACGGCAGAGCCAAGAATGGCTCTGCCGTCATTTAAGAGATTACCATTCCGCTCCTCTTCCAATGGGCTCTGTGAGGCAGTCGGAAGAGGAGCGGAATACCCCCGTGGGTTTGCCTCTGACCACCATCATCATAATACGGTGGTCGTAGAGAAACCCTAGATGTCGGGTGGAAAGTCTCCGACAGACTGTCAGATGCTTTCCGCCTGTCATCCAAGTCTGGCCCTTAGTCTGCTTTCTATGCTAAATATAGTGTAGTACAATTTTTTTTTTTTCTTTACATTTATTTTAAGTACGCTGTACTACATTATATTTCTTCTTAAAACCCTGAACGCACACTATGAGTTGTCCAAACAATATTTCGCCTTCCAAAATTGAAAGAGCAAAATATAGTTTAGACCATGCTTAGTGTGTGTTCTGGGATTCAAGGGGAACTATAGTGTAGTTCAGTGTTTTTTTAATTGTTTGTATATTTATTTCTTTTTTACTTTTTTTAAGTACAATATACTAGACTACATTTCCCGTTAAAACCCAGAATGCAGACTAAGTGTAAAATAAAATAAAAATGTAAAACATTTAAAAAGTTCTTTCCTGCTCAATATTATCCCTTAAATATGATGTAGCAGTGTTTTTGATAAGTTTTTACATATAAAAAAAATATTTTAATTAGTGCAGTACTTTCTTGGTATTATTGCAATACTGAATATTTTTTCAAAACTAAATATGTAAAAACTGAAAATACACTGTCGTGCACTATAGATGTGAAATATAGCGTAGTATATTTTTTTACATATTTTAAAAATAAATTAAGTACCATGGTACTTCTTAGGTGGTAACGCGATACTCTGTTACCATTTGTTTTTAAAAAAAAATCTTTTTATTAACATAAGCTCGGTGGTTATTACAATCAGGAAACACTTAAAAAATAATTACCGTGCGTCTTATTACAAGCACATGGACACATTTAACTTTACATAGGCAAGGCCGTCTCTGCCTACACTGTCCCTCTCCCCCCACCCTCATAGGCCTCTGTAAATCTGCCAGGCACTCCATATCTTTTCCCACTTTGGTGGGCACCCCCTACTCTTATATTTTTTTTGTTCCGCTTGTCTGCACCAATCTAGGTCGGTTTTCCATTCTTTTATTGTTGGCATTTCTACTGCCCCCCGTTTCCTCGCTACGTTTCGTTTGGCCACCCAGAGTGCAAGTGTCACCCAGAGTCTCGTGTATTTAGACCAGTCTTCCTCATCGGCAATTATAAGAAGCACTCATTTGTGTGTCAGGTGAACCTCTACTCCCATGACCGCTGTTAGGACCTCCCCCACTTTGCTCAAAAACACCTGCAATCGAGGGCAGTCCCAGATGAGGTGATAGAAGGTCCCCTCCATTCCACACCCTCTCTGGCATTTTTCGTCTTCACTTCTTTTCATACGATACATTACTGTTCTGGGGTAGTATACTCGGTGGAGGACCTTCAACTGAATTAATCTAAATTGCGCCCTGATCGCCACCTCCCTGTGGCCTTGCAACGTTTCCATTCATTCTTCGTCTTCTAAAGAGCCAATCTCTGTTACCATTTTTACAGATATATAGAAAAATATAAATAATTTTCTCTACCTATTACCACTTTAAAAAAGTGATAATAGGTAGGGAAAACATATGGAACCTGCTACTTATCTATATCTAAGGCCCTCATCCAGAGCACAGCCAAAGTGTGTTCAAAACAACATGTCTGCCTTTTACTTTTGTAAAGGCATTCATTAGCCAACAATATATCACCTTGCAATCAGCATGTACCGCGCTATACTGTGAAATTACCATTGGATATGGCCCAATATATCACAAATTAGTTATGCCTTATAAATTAACAACTACTTAGCAAGTCACTTAAAATAAAGATCATCTACATATCCTTATATCTGTAGGCGTGTCAAATTTCATTAACATCCGACTGGCGGTTTGCCCGCTACACCTGAGTACAAATTGGTGGACAAACATTTATTAGGACGCCCCTTTATTCTTGGCACCCCCTTAACTAATCAGCCAAAACTTTGCATCTGCTGTCAATGTAGCATGGAGATTCGGAATATATAAATATTCACTTTAAAAAAAACACAAAGGTTACAGGGATGTTATAGTTAGGAAATAGAATTTTTTTAAAAACTTTAAAATGTACTGAAAAAAACAAAGGTTACAGGGACGTTATAGTTAGGCTCACATTTCACTCATACAAAACCAGTGAAATTCAGCAGTTATAGTTACCTGAGCTAACTATAACTTACACCCCTGCAATGCAATGCTTATGACGTCACATATTAGATCACTCATGACATTGTCAGTGACATCACTAATGACATCACTTCAACCCCCAACCATTAGTGCACATTGGAGGTGTTTTTGCAGAGTGATGGAGAAAGGGGGGGCGTGGCCTCGGAAGACGTCTCAGCAGTCCCACTGTTTGGGACTTAGAGGAGGTCTTGTTGGCCCCCAAGGACCCTCGGAAGCCAAGGCGACTTCATCCCCAACCAGTAATGCGGCAGGAGGCACATTTGCAGAGTGATGGAGAAAGAGGGCATAGCCTCCGATGATTTCTTCTCTATCCTGCTGTTTGGGACTTACTGGAGATAACAGGAGGGCTTGTTGGCCCCCAAGGACAATTCAGCATCCAAGGGAACTTCATCCTCCAACTAGTAGTGCACAAGCAGTCGCGTGGTGGTGAAAGGGGGCGGGGCCTACAGCTACTCGCCGGGAAGTTGTTTTTAAAAAATCATTTTCTTTTACTTTAAGGGAAAGTGGGCCACGTGGCCCACCTACCCCGGGCTAAATTTTAATATAGGAGGGGGGGCCCGGGCCCACCCTCTTTTACATGGAGGAAGGGACCGATCGGCCCTCTTCCACTGTCCGATTTCTGCCCTGGGGACCCCATTCCCGGGGCCCGGCCTTTATTGTTGGTGCCCTAGTACCGCCCAGGGCATCCACTCTTTTGGGGACCACAGGGGGAGCCTCAAGGCCTCCACGGTCCATGCTGGTTCCCTGCCTTTCACAGAGGGAGCTCCTAAACATGCAGTTCCATTTCTGTAAAAGCAATTCTGCTCCGCTTCCAGCAAGCGAGAGCATTTTTATTGCTCTTGCTTGCTGGAAGTAGAGTGTTTGCTATGGCTGGGCGGGAGCGGTAAAGCTCCCGCCAAGCCATAGCAAACAGCTATGTCGCAGGGGTGAGCACCCCTGGACAAAACAGGAGCTGGCCCTCGGTGGTGGTCATTCCCAGGGCCATCTATGGCCCCCCTCCTTTCTTCTGTATAGGGCCTGACCCGGGGAGGTGGCGGTCACCAGGGCCAAGAACGGTCCAGGAGGGGGGTGCACTGTCACCTCCTATTTAAAAAGCTCAGGGCTGGTGGTGGTCCCTGGGGGGATCCCTGGGGCACCCCATTATAAAATAAACAGCCCTAGAGAGGGGGTGGTCCCCAGGGCATGGGTGGTCAGTGAGACCCCCCTGATTTTTTTCAGATTAGCCCCAGGAAGGTGGCGTTCCCCAGGGCTACGGGGAAGGCCATACAGGCCTCCCCTGCACTAATTTCATAATTAGTCCCGGGGAGGTGGCAGTCCCCGTGGCTGTGAGGGGGCCATGCACACTCCCTGCATAATTTAAAAGTAATACCCAGGGGAGTTGGTGGTCCCCGAGGTTTTATAAACCCTAGGAGGGGAACCCCATGCGCCCACCTCCTTTATTTTTTACATGCCCCTGGGATTTGGCCTAGCTGGGGGACTTCCTAAAAAAGAGGTGTGGATCCACCCACAAATTCACAGCAAAATGTAATTTAAAAAAATGTTTTTAACCCCTGGCGTGTTCCCTGGGGGACCCCACCAACACACCTAGGGGATCAGGGTATACCTACCCTGCCCACTTTTCTTGATTTTTTATTTTACGTTTTTTGGGGACTCTGCTTCAAGCAGAGTCCCAAGATGGCTGCCAACACTTCCTAGTTGAAGTGCTGGCAGCCAATCGAATTTCAGCACGGGGACTGTGGAGCCGCGAGTCCACAGCAAGGATCTGCATCCCTAGATGTCATGGTTAATGGTTCCTCGGGAGCAGTATCCCCAAAATGCCCACCTTCCGGAGGTCTGATTCTGCAAGGTAAACTGCACCAGAAGCTCAGAGTGGCCACATGAGGGGAAGGGTGTTAGGAAGGGTACTGCGGGGAGGGAGATCTGGAATAAGAGATGGCACCACTTTAGATATACTGCAGACTCAAACTTATATAATAGCAAAAATGTGTCACATAACATATATACTTATACAGGACTGGATTAGTTTCTTACCTGAAATAAAAGTTATATCATGCATTGAATGATTCCTATGATTTGCTGGATATTGGTACTGGGATGAACTTAACTGCACAAGTTTCTCACATGTTGAACAACCAATTGATAATATGCTCAATCACTGTTTGTTCTTTACTTCTTGGCTCTGTTGTTCAGAACGCTCATTTGTATAAATCCCAACACTCTTATGTACAGAGTGTACAACAAATCAACCTGCAATTTCTAAATTGTCACTTGATTAACAGAGCACTTGTTTTGTGCTTATCACTGAAAAAGTTGTTTTCTTTTTAATGTCTAAAGTAAATCCTAAGTATCAAATTATAAATATTCCTCTCGAATTCAACTCTGTGTCTTGTTGTTGGTCGTAGTAATATTGATTAGCACAATTCCATACAGTACCTCACAAAGTGGTATCACTTATGTCTGTAAATTGCAGTTCGTTTACTGGAGCTGCAATGCGTCATCGATTTTAGTGCCGTTACTAGCGATCAATCAGGGTTGCTACTATACTGAAGACCTTACCGTGTTTCTGGAGAACGGACAATTACGCTGGACTCCGTGAAGGTGCGACGAACCAGAAACTGCTGCCGGGATTCTCTGATATGATGTGTTAAGGCGTCTGGAAACAGGATTACACAAGACCACGAGCGGTTGGTGTCGAGTGTGGCTGGTGTTTATGCTAAGGCTACACCCAATATGGCACCCGAGATCAGGATCATCTCGCCGGCACTCGTGAACACCAGAAAAGGCTGCAAAATACATAATGTTAGTTTCCTCATAGCAGTAGGGTGACAGCAATCTAAAAGATGAAGAATATACTAGGGCGCAAGGTGACTTTTCATACTGGGAGACATGACAGGGCAACAATAAAACAGCAAGTTGGTAATTCTTATGCATTAACCAGCCACACTATCTCTATGAGTTTGTGTGCATATTATGTTTTAGCGTATATAAGAGTTCCGTGCATTGATGGTTATGGCTTGCATATGAGTTTTTTGCACTGATTGTCATGGCCATGACACTAGATGTCTATATTTATTTAACCTTGAATATCTCTAAAACTAATGAACGGATTTACACCAAATCACAAAACCAACATCTAGCTTTCTGGCAAATTTGGTGTGATTCCGCTTAGCGGGTCGGTCTGTAGTCGTGTTCAAAATCCCTATGGGAAAATGCATGGGGAAAACACGTTTTGGGACCACCCTTTTTTTCGCAGCCCCCACTTGACTGATTAGCCCAAAACGTTCAACACAGCAGCTGAACCAACGAAAGTATACATTTTGAAAATTTCGTGACGATTCGTGAAGCGGCATCAAAGTTATTGGCAAAACAAAAAATGCTCTTCCTATGAAAACTAGGTCCTAACTATAACTACCTACTGGTGACCGCCAGTAGGTAATATATATGCAAAATGGAAGTAGGGAACATCACTGACGGTGGCATTATGCTTATTTAATACTTAAATACTCTGCTAGAAAAACTGACTTTGGAGGTGAACAGCTTTCTTCCTAAAATTTGGGATCGACCCAAGGATCCCTACTTCCTTTTTTGCACAATTTATGCAGTACTCTGAGCCTGAAATGGTGTTGCTTTGAATTAGTGCTCCTTTGTCTCTGGTCAATGATAATTCTGTCTGACAAGCTCTGTGAGCAAAACACATGTGCCAGGGACTGCTTTTATTTATTCCAGGTGGAATTTTGCTAATCCAAAACTGTAATACAGTGCCTGGAGTGATAAAAGGTCTTTTTAGGTCTCGTCTACGCAGCGCGCATGCGCTGCATAGGAGGAGACCTTTAGGAATCGATTCACTTTTTGGGCTAAAAACGTGCACGCTTTGCATTGCTTTCAATGGCAACGCGTGCACGTTTGGCGATTCCCTTGCGGGAGCGAGCTTTGAAACCATCTGTTTGTAATTAACTTGCAACCAGATGGTGCCCCTGCTCGCTCCCGCAAGGGAAACGCTTTGTGTGCTCTCGGCCACACTCCCCCCACCCTCCCCCCACAGCTACATTCCTCGCATCCCACGGCGTTTTGCCTGCAGGAGCGAGCAGTGCCTCCTTGTCTGCATTTGCATTGGCTGTTAATTCAGCAGATGTTCAGGATGTTGGCTACGGAATAAAAAATTTACTTATATGGGTACAACCTTAAAATATTTTCTTATGGACTGGTAGAAAAACTGTGATACAAAATTGGACAGTAAATGCATTTTGTTTCTATACTGCTTCTCCTGTTTGTGTGCTGTTGTTCGTTTGGACTATGGGCAAACAGCCCATGGAGATGGGCAATTTTTGTGCAACACTGGGGGAACTGGCTGGAATGTGAGGTTAACTAAGCTTGAATGCCAGCTGTTGCCAGATTAATTTCACAAAGTATGTGCCAGTGCGCGATGACACCACCATGCTAATTTGTGTTTTCAAAAACTGAAACAATCCTGCTGTTGTGGTCGCGCAATCCTTGGCAACCATGACTCCTCCAATAGACTTGGATGACTCCCCGTAGTACCACTTTACATCAGCGAACAACTTCACTCACAATTGCTCTGCCATAACAGGCAGCCGCCTCTTGGTACTTGCGGAGGCGAAGAGCCAGTTGCCTTGCTCTTTCAACTCCTGAGCGCTCGGGCTTTTTTCGGGCCCGACCCCGACCTCCTTTTCCTCTTTTCCCTTCATCCTGGGACCGCCGCAGCACAAACCGGAACCTTCCTCTAGTCCACTTCCGGTTACGTCAACGGATTTCGTCATATTATAATAATCCCATCTCACTGGGGCTGCAATGCGCAAAGCCGCATCGACAGCCATAACGTAGTCAGGCTTACTTATTTTTTTGCTCTGTCCGACATCAGCATGATGACTGGTACTCCTCGTCATACAAGTTAAAACGCGCGTTTAAACCCCAATTTCAAACCTGGGGATAGTTTGGGCTGCCCCTTTTGTATATGTAATACACCGTAAACCTGACTGCAAGAAAGCGATCAATAGGCTTACAACTGCTCTAATTATAAACACTAGACCGCGCCTGTTGGATGACAGCGGCCTCATGTGTAGGTAAGCCATTTACTGTCCCATGTGTTTCTTTGGTGGCTCCCCTAGGAGGAGCAATTGTCACTTCTGCGAGAGGCATAGATTCCCGCGCGCAGTATTTGGTTTGTAACTTCAGCCTCTCAGTTTGTTCTTTCCCTCCCTTGAAACTACCTCCACCCTCACGCTGGTGATCTACACCCCAACGCTCCCTTTTGTAGGCAACAAAATTGGAACGCCTTGGTTGGTCACCAACATCATAAGGCCATGTCAGAGGTTACTGTGGTGAGTGGCGTTCCCATAGACATGAGGTTCTCTAGAAATATGATATGCTTTACTTAAAATTGCTTGTTATAACAAGAAATATGAGCTTCACCTTCCGAACCGGCTATTAATACGTTGTACTTTGCCATATTCCGCTACTTGCCTTTCTTTTATTTTTTGATGTCTCAATTCTTTATTGTGTTTTTCAAAAAGTTATACATGTAGCATATACAGAAAGTGTTCTGAAAATAATTCAGCGATCTCTACGCTACTTGCCTTTCGTCGACAACCTGCCTTTTTTTCAGATTCGTTTTCTTTGTGAGTAGTTGAAACTTAATTTCAACAAGCATGGCATAGCCAATAGGTCTCGCCTTTGGGACATTATAAGTGTTTAGCCATGCAACAGTTGATGTTGCACCAAGGATATCGTGCTGCATAATTAAATACTTATAAGGTCCCTAAGGCGAGACCTAGTGGCTATGCCAATGCCTGTTTTCTTATGTTTTTGAGCTCTGCATGGATGCTTAACCCCTTCGACGCTTATGACGAGCTGGACTCGTCATGGCACACAGTGGTCGTGTGCTCATGACGAGTCCAGCTCGTCATAAGACCACCCACGGGGGAAGCGCTGGCGCTCCCCGTGGGAATCCGATCGTTGTTTTTGGGGGAGGCAGGGGAA